>JANHGN010010565.1:31980-42496 GCA_024605025.1 Megaceryle maxima | reverse complement strand
GAAAATCTAAAGATGATTAAATAATCCAGTGGACACAAAATCTTAAGCTCTGCACCAGCACTGCAGTTTGGATCCACAAGAAAAGTTATTAATGAAATAAAAAAAATTCTCTATTTATAAATTAGCACCCTTACTTTTGCACAGAATACTCCATAAATATAATTAAATTATAATTCTCTTTGGTGTCAATTCAGAAATTATAATTAAATAAACCCTGGGTAATGCAAAAGTAAAAGATTTTGGTAGTGCAATCACACTGAAGCAGCACCACCTAGAACAGATCACAGTCTAAAAGATAAGAAATAAACTCATGATAATGAAAAACTAGGAAATAAATTCTTGTTTACATTTATCTATTAAATCTACATTAACATGGACTAATGCAGAATGTTTTGCTTCTTGCATTAATTAGTTAAATAAACCCATAAGCCTCCTTCCTAAAGCTTTCTCATCCTAGGCATCTCTGGAAATGGCATGTTAGAAAGCCATTAGATACAATTTGCATAATTACTAAGCATGTAACATTGTCATACTGGAAAAAGAAGACTTGTTAATAAGAAGAAACAAAAAATAAACTAGCTGCACATTTTCACATTTACTGTATTGTAGGTATTGGCTAATATTTGTGGTTAGACTACACTGTATAGAGATATATAATAGAAATGAAAAGGGTATTTTTTTGTTCTAAGCTATTTAATGTGTAGTCTTTATGCACAGCTTTTGACAATCAAAAATTTGTTATACATGACAGTTTTTATACCTCACTTTTCTTAAATCAATCCACAAGAGATTTTCTATTATAAAAGAAATTAATGAGTGAAATCCCTTACAAAACAAATACGTATACTGAATAAATATTAAATCACAATAAGCAAATAAGAAGTTGCTGCTTATGCAACAAATGAAAATGGAGTAACTCTCCTTATTTATGTAGAACTGTATGACAGGTATCACAGGGTGTCAGGGGTTGGAAGGGACCTTGGAGATCTTCAATGTATGCACCATTAGAATTTAATATCTTTCAAAGAATGACCTTTCCCACTGAAATCTGAAATCACTGAAGAGAACTTAAATACTCTGGCAACTACTGAAATATCTGGGCTGTGGAGCACAACAAAGTCTGTTTGGTGCTTAGGATTTCTACAAGTACAAAGCAATATAAACAGTGAAATCCAAACAGTTGTAGTAATGTGGCTGTATCTGTCTAGCAAATGGTAACCAGCAGTGTTCCTTAAGGTTCAATTCCAAGAGAGGTTGTGGAGTCATCTTCTCTGGAGATAGTCAAACTCACCTGGAAACATCCCTGTGCAACCTGCTCTAGGTGAACCTGCTTTAGCAGTGGGGTTGCACTAGATGATCGTCAGAGGTCCCTTCCAACCTCTACTGTTCTTTGATTCCTTGACTCTGTAATTCTAGGGAGAGGTCTGTTCAATATTTTTATCAATGATCTGAATGCAGAAGTTGAATGAATCATGAGCAAGAGCATAACTCTTTGAAATGAACAAGCAGTACTCATTCTTCTCCATAAACAAGGAAGTGTAAGCCATATTTTATAAAAGAATTATTCACTGATGATCTTGGAGACGCGATTTTAATTGTGTTTTTGCATCTACGTCTACCAAATTCTAGGACTGCACCCAAGCCAGCTGATGAAAAATAGCAAAACTCTAAATCATATATTCATGTGGCTTTGTATTTAAAGATTTTACCTAACTGATTAAATTATGCAAAATAAATTACAGAACATTACATTTTGCTTAAGTGCTTAAAAGAACTGTGTAACTCAAGGGATTTTTCACTTGAAATGAATGCTCATTTCTGGTACTATGGCTATGTATTGCTGTTTCACTCAATAATAAAAACCCCAAACCTAAAATAATCAATTTTACTCAGTGCTCTGTATGGATAATGATGAATAAACAAAAACCTGTTTAACATTCTAGTTTATTCCTAATGTGAAACAACAACAAGCACAATTACCACAAGGTAAGGAATTATTAGATAAAAACCCCTGACTGTTCTGTGGTGCAACACATCCATGTATGACTATTTCACCAACTTTACTTTTCTTTACACTTTCTCTTAGAGATGGAGAAGTTTTATTAACTCTGTTATATAAATCAGAGAAAGAAACAACAAGAATTTACAGTGGGAAAAAAAGGCTTTTTTAAAAAACTTTCCAAAAAGTCCAATTTGAAAAGGTTTGGACTATATCGCTTAAAGCATGACTAACACCTCAAGTATCCCAAAATAAAGGTTCTTATATCTCCCATACAATGATTTCTCATCCAAGGTCTTGAGCAAGGGAACTATGAAGTGAAAAAAAAAAATAATTATGGACTTTTGTAGAAAAAGTATCATTTAATTATCTAATATTACACAGAAAGGAATGTGATAAAAAAAGCAGTGTATGTAAAGAACACAAATATTCAGTTTCCTTAAGTACCAGATACCTAGAAATTGCTTATTAGGAACAGGAAGAGAGTCCTTTGCTACACAACTTTATTTCTATTTGTTCTGTGTGTTGAAAGAAAAAGAAGAGATTACATTGAAGATATTATATGATTCCATAATTAAAGACTGCATCATAATGTATTGTGCATCATAATGTGGAAATGTGAAATCATAATGTGCAAGTACTCCTAAAAAAAGGCTGCATACAAAGCTGTGGTTCTGATACCTGAATACTTGATTTTGTGTTACAATATTTTTAAATGTTTACATTATTTTACATATAATTGTCTTTCAAAAAATTTGGCAAACAGAATTTCCTTCTATCAATTCTTAGAAACATGTTTCCAGGAAAAACAAAAAAGCAAACAAAAACAAAAACAAACCCCAAAATACCTAGCTTGAAAGATATTATGACTAGCAGAATGTTCCAAAACTTTAGTGTGTGAAAACAGAAACAGCTAGATGAATCTGGGGTAATTTTAACTAAAAATGTGAATCAGTGAGTGAGAAATTGCGCTTTGTTTCTTAAACATGAAATAGAACTTCTTCATATTTAATATCTGAGTAGCTAATATCCTGAGATTGAAGAAATTTGGCATTTAAATGTCCTTTGGAGGAACTCTGATTTCTCCACTGATGACAGAGAAATCCTGGACACCAAGCTTAGACTTGGCAACTACCATTAATATGACCAAGTCATGCAAGCTAACTCTCTTCATTTATATTCCAAATTTTAAAGGTGAATATGAAGTTTGCACTGGTGTAAGTATGAATTCAGGGATGAACTAATACTTATTAGGAGAAAGCTATTAATTACTGACAATTATGTTTGCAATGAAAATTGAAAACAATACGTTAAGTAGTTCTTTACTCCAGTCTCAGAAATACTGATGCTTTATTTACATAAATCAGTTCTTTATTCTGTGTAGAGACAGTATGCTTATGTGGATTCATACGAATTTACATACTTCCATACAGAAGTTTTTTACTCCATATATTAAATTATTTTCTAAGTGAGTCATTTAGTTTATTTAAGGCTACATATGATATGTATGAGTGTCATAACTTCATGGAAATGAAAGCTTGACAATCAGGGCTTTGAAAGAATGGTTAGATACTATGAAATGCTACAGAATCAATGGAGCTTTCAGTTAAATTCCTTGCATCTTCCCCTTAGTGAACACACCAAAAGGAACGAACCTCCTGTTAACTGAACTGCAACATACAGCTATGTTGAAACAAATTCTACATATCTTCTGTGAGAAAAAGTCTTATCCACTGCCCCTAAGTCTGGGATATCTGCTTCCCACTCAGCTTCCTCTAATACTGTGTATTCCTTGTTTAGCAAAATCTTTCTAATGACACACTGAACTCCAAAACGTTCCCTTGGTCAAGCTACCTGTTAAGGAGGATTTGGCCTTTGTCCCACACAATTTGGCTTTACAGTTTTCAGTATTTGTGAGTAACAGAAAGGTAGCCTTGTCTGTTCCACCTTTTTAACAGGACATAAAATATATTAAGCACTAACATGGAAACAAATAGATTAGCATTTCACAGATATTTAGAATTAAAGACTGCTTAGATCATTAGTGTTATTTATTGTTTATCAAATATATTCTGCACATACAGTTCACCAGTTACCCTGGGAGTAAGAATAATTTCTGCTTTGCCTAGATTTTATTCAAATGCATTCAATCTTGAGATAATATCTGGAGATGGAGAATTCAACACTTTTCTCTAGAGTTGTCCTAGTTTATTCCAGTGTTTAAGCAACCTTCATGATGGAAAAGTGAACCTTATTTCCAATCTGTCTCAAGTGAATTAGCTCTTGCTACAATTTCTCACCTAAAGAGCTCTTTAGTTCACAGTAGTTTCTCCCAGTGGTGATACACTATAATCAAGTGCAATGTATTGCCCTGCCTATCTTGCATAATCCATAGACTTTATCAGCAGTGATTTTAATTTTCTTCCAAATTACAGATGATGAAAATATTGGCTATAATAAAAAGCAATATAATAATATAGTACCACAGAATGTTTAGATAGACTTTCTCTCAAGGAATTGATATCTCTATTGGCCTTAGAATAAAATGTCTTGGTTTGAAATATTCTTTCTGTCGGTGCTCTGCTATTTGTCAAATCAGGTGAAAATGGAGATGACACTTGTATGATGGGAAAAGGATAAAGAGAAACAGCATTTTGGCATAAAGGTTAAGCATAACATTTCTTTTCCTTAACTGGAATAAAACAGTAACAACATGAGATCAGCCTTCCTTAGGAATTAAACATAGTCCAAAGTACTTCAGTTCACTTTCAGATCAATAGAGTTAGAATATGCAGTTTATTTGAACTGGATTTTGTTTGGTTTTGTTTTCTTTTCAAAAAATTCTCCTTGGTAGAAGATATCAATATTACACATATGCAAAACCCATGTGTATTCTGAGAATTATTATCAAGGAAAATAATAAATATATCTACTATAAAGATAATATACATATGCTAACTGAAATATTTTTAGTATTTAAAATCATAAAATTAGCCTCTAAAGTTAAATCCTTTAGAGATTTTTTTCTTTGGTTAAACAATAAAAAAATATGTTCATATTTTAAATACTCCACCAGAGGGAGTTCTGTGAGTAAAATAGAAAAATTAACCACAAACATGAACCCTTGGAATAAGAGTTTAAATAAGCAACTACCACAGCTTACACTTTTTACTGAGCACTAAAATTTTTAATCAAGCTTATGTTAAGAAAATGTGTTCAGTAACTATGGATTAAACTTCCAAATTTAAAAATTCAAAGTTCAAATTTCCAATGTTCCTAAACACTGGTATAGGGGGAAATGAAATGCAGCTATGTGTTACTGACTCTGATCTTTGGTAGCATGAGTATTTTTGAGTAATTACTGAAGTAAATTAAATTTAACTATAAAAGTCAAATGACAGTCTTTTATCATGAGCACTGCAGTGGTAGAGAATATCCTCACAAATTGTGAGGATAAAAAAACCCAAAAAGTGCTAAGTGGCAGATTTCCCAAATACTTTCATCCCACAGAAAAGCCCCAAGGAATATCCCCACAGTCCTCTACATCTTTCTCTTTGTAAAATTTTCCTTATAGAACACACTCAGATTATACCAAAACATCCAACACTGTAAAACATTAGCTAAATAGTTTAACACTAAGTATGATGTTATTGTGGTACCATTTTAAACAAATAATTCTAGGGATTACAAGTGAAGATAAAATATACAAGGAGATATGAAGGAATATATAACAAAAAAAAGTTGAAACAATCTTAACAACAGACTGATTTTACAAGTACACTTTCAATTGCCAGCTGTTATATATCAGTATAGCTCTAATAACTTTAATGAAATTATGTCAGTTTAAATTAGAAGATTTTTTAAAATCTAATTATTTTTTTACTAGTCAATGTAAAAATGATCTCAAAATCAAATAAGGCACTTCTAGGGAGTAACTGATCCTTCTTCCTTAGAAACATGTTTCAATTTCTGAAGTAATTCAGAAGCAATCAGCTTCCAAACAGCCTTTTGGAAATGCAATTCCAAAATATTAGAAATTATTAAAAGGAATCACTCAAAGAGAGCTTTTCTTCTTGCCTTCTTTCTTATCTTTCCTTTTATTTTTTGAGCCACTCCTCTTATGCTGTAAGAGTTCTCTTTGCTGCTAGACTGCAAGTCCACTAGGTGACACAAAAGTGAGGTCACATATAAAGGGGAACATAAAGTGATAAGACAAGCCTGATCATGAAAAAAAGAGGGGTGGGAATTAGATATAACTACTAGTTGAAAAGTGTCACCTTTACCTAGAGGAATGCCATCTATCTCTAACTGATAGAAGTTAGCCATTCCCTAGAAAATGTAAACCCTTGCAACAGAAATGTAAGTTCATGTTTTTAGAAAATATGAGAAACATTTTTATGGGCTTTTTAAGTACTGAGGTTAACCAGTTTCTCATATACATTTAGAAATTAACAAAATTATTGTTTGTACTGCTTTTGGTGGGGATAGAGTTAATTTTCTTCATAGAAGCTACTAGAAGGATGAGGTTTGGATTTGTGCTGAAAACAGCATTGATAACAGAGGGATGTTTTAGTTATTGTCGAGCAGCACTTACACAGTCTCAAGGCCTTTTCTGCCTCTCACATCATGCCACCTGTGAGGATGTTGGGGTTTCACAAGAAGCTGGAAGGGGACACAGATGGGACAGCAGACCCCAACTGACCAAAGGGACATTCCATACCATATGATGTCATACTCAGCATATAAAGCTGGAGGAAGAAGAAGGCAGGCAGGGCATTTGGACAGATAGCATTTGGCTTCTCAAGTAACTGTTACTTGTGACAGAGCCCTGCTTTCCTGGAGATGCCTGAACATCTGCCTGCCAACAGAAAGTAGTGAATTAATTCCTTGTTTTGCTTTGCTTGCATATGTGGCTTTTGCTTTACCTGCTAAACTGCCTTTAACTCAACCTGTAAGTTTTCTTACTTTTACCTTTCTGATTCTCCCCACTCAATCCCACTGGGTGTGAGTGAGGAGCTGTGTGGGGCTGAGCTGCTGAGTTGGGGTAAACCACAATAGGTGACTATAGTCACAGTAGAGTTAAGAGGAATTCCATAAAAAAAAAAAAAGACATACATCTGTCCAAGTGTGGGGGACTTCAAAAGAAAACTTTGAATTCTTTAGTATTTTATGGTATAGGGTAAAGTAATTTTAATTAAAAATCATTATTTCCAGTAAACTTTATTATTTTTTCTGTATTTCATGCCTTTCTGGATTAATTTTTAAGGTTACAGCTACATATTTTCTGTATAACACACAATTACTCCACACAATTATTGAAGTGTGTTACTTCTGCAAGAGAACAAGAGGTGAAACATTCATACAGGATTTCTGGAAAGAGAGTAAAGAATGGAAACTCAGAAGGATGGAAGGACAGAAGGAAGGAAGGACAGAAGGAAGTACAGAATGACACAAGGGAGGAAGGGAGGGAGGGAGGGAGGGGGAGGTGAAAGTGAGGAAGAGGAGAGGAAGGTATAGATGGAGGAAGGAGGTTGGAAGGAGGAAGGAAAAGTGGAAGACCTTAATGATATTGTGAAAGACAGAGAGGCAAACAATGAAATCATGTAATTCTTTAAATATAGCTACAATTTTAGTATATCCTTCTCATGTAGTTTATATGTTGATCATATAAAAATCACATGCTGATCTTGTTGCTGCTGTGTACATCCATTGTTTCCTTTTCAGAACAGGTTGCAAAAAGAAAGCAGATCCAATGTAGCTAATAAGCTTTTTGATAAAGATGTAATAGCACCTTTCTGTTTTTTAAATAAAAATACATGGTTCAGAATATTTAAAAATGCTTCTTTTTTTTTTTAATATGGTGCTCTCTGTCAAAGATATCATCCATTACAGTGTCTTTAACACCTTGAAGTGTAAATGAGTTACAAAATATAAGTTTCTACATGATATATTTGCATAAAGGGAAATAAAAAAATTCTGGTAATTAACATTTTCAGTCAAAATATGACAATATGGTATTTCTTAGTTCCAGGAAAAAAAGCATGCTGACAGTTGTCACTAGGGAGGGGGCAGAGAGAAAGAGCACCAGACAGTGTGATGCTGCAACGTTAAATTTGTTATCTGAACCAAAGCAGCGCCTAAGTTGTGTCAGGAAAAACTTCACACTCCCACTCATATAACCCCCATACAGCTCTTGTTACTGAGGCTGGTACTAAATGTGAGTTGGCACAGTGCAGCCTGGGGAAATGCAGTGCTTGCTCCAGCCCAGTATTGGATAGCTTCACAATATCCTCCAGCCCCTGCCCTTCTGGTCCCAGTCTCTTTTACTGGGGAAGTGTCACATGGGTTGTCAATAAAATCAGTCAATGACAATATCATGAAACCATCTTTTCAGTACTTTCAGGTTTGCTCTTCCCTTGCTTACTGACCCAAAGCATGTACCAAGGTATATCACACTCTGTCTTTGTTTGCATTATATTGTCAGTTGTGGCTCATTATATTCAGTCAAATTATTAAGGCACAGTTGTGATGCTCCCATGTCAAAAGTTAAAGCTCTCTGAAAGTGCAATACCACAAAATTGTTTTCACTGTAAATAAAATATTTCATGAACTGACATTCCACACAATTTTAAGGCTTAGGCTGGAGTAACAGGCTAATGTGATAGAAAGACCCAAGTTTTGTCTATTAACAATGAATATATATTTTTAATATACATTATGTGAGAATGTGCATCTTTGTTTGCCTGGTTCTATTAGGAAGAGATACTTGCAGATGATGGCTTTTTCCCAGTATCTCTGTGTTATGATTCTCTAACATTTGTCACTATTGTATTGAAGGGCATTCATACATTGACATAACACTGTAACACCTTCAGTTTCTGATAGTGCTTTAGGGAACAGCAGGGTTCAACTTCACTCTAAACTTTTTTCTTTTTATCTCAATACTAGAAGTATCAAAAGAGTTATTATTCTTTGAGATTTTATTGTCTGTATTTTTGTTTGACCACAAATTCTTCCCAATTTAGTCAACACAGAAATGGTCTGTCTGTCTTGCTTTATACTGAAAACATATCAAACAAGATCAGAACAAATACTCCATCACTCTCAACTCTTCACTATTATCACAAAACAATTAGCCATAAGGTATGTCTTACTGTTGGAAATGAGGAACATCACCTCCGAATCAGATGTCTTTTTGCTTTTGGAAGACAAATCACACAGTCTCATCCCAAATAACAACAAATACTCCTTCGTATACCATCCAGTGAATAAGAAATGAACTTGCAAATGGTATGTGTTGTATATCAAAGCTTAATTAAAATATTAAAACTAAATTGTAAGCTCTCGGGATGCACCATTTTAATAATGCAAGTCACTGATGACTGCAAAAAGCAGAATCTTGGTAATGGAGTTTCTACAGAGTAGGATTTCTATTGGTCATATAGTCTACTGTTTACTTTCTCAATCATAGCCTACTTCCTAAGATTCACTTTTCTACTGTGCCTCACTCCTGTGTCTTCTGCTTCCGTTTTTTTCTACCAGAGTTCCCTAAATTAGTTTCAGTTCATCACCCAGTCCAATGTTACTTCCTTGTCCCTTCCCATCATCTATATATTCCAGTCAGGCTGTCTCCTCTTCTCTGTTATCTGAGGAGGCCACAGAAAGCCCTAGTGAGTCTTCTTTATACCCTAAGGAACTTCTCAAGTATTGAGAATAGCAAACAGAAAGAACACTCACAGGTTATGTCATGCTTTCTTGGCACCCCTGAACTGGAATACTTACTACTTTCTTTAGAGAATTTAGCCATTAACTATTAATTTCCTACAAGACATACAATATTTGAGGGTTTTTGTACTTAGCTTCATTTGGATACCCCTTTGTGAAAACAAAGAATATGTCAAGTATTTGATTTTACACTAGTTTGCAGATTAAAAGGCTTTGAATTTACAACTACAAAAATCATCTGTCTTGATTCTCTTCACTGTTTTCCACAAATGCCTAGAAAATCCTTTAAAATTCACTGTTTTTTGAGTGCTTTTCTAGTGTGATATTTCCAGTTTTGTATGTGCTGACACAGTTTCATGCTGATTTTAGCCACCCAACAATGCTTTTTAAGAGTCTTTTATTTACAGTCTGCTTGATCTGAACTACCTCTATAGACAGTAATTTATTTATGCCTACATTTCAGTGAGATGTAGCAGGATGACACCAAGCTGAGTGGTGCTGTCGATACACCAGAAAGACAGGATGCCATCCAGAAGGACCTAGACAAGCTGGAGAGGTGGGCCCAGGTGAAACTCATGAGGTTCAACAATTCCCACTATCAATATAGGCTTGGGGATGAGGCAATAGAGAGCTGCCCTCCAGAAAAGGACTTGGGGGTGCTGGCAGATGAGAAGCTGGACATGAGCAGCCAGTGTGTGCTTGCAGCCCAGAAGGTCAATCGCATCCTGGGCTGCATCAAAAGAAGTGTGGCCAGCAGATCGAGAGAGGTGATTCTACTGCTCTACTCTGCTC
>JANHGN010010565.1:14083-31880 GCA_024605025.1 Megaceryle maxima | reverse complement strand
GGATTGTTCAGCCTGGAGAAGAGAAGGCTCAGGGGAGACCTAATAGCCACCTTCCAGTACCTGAAGGGAGCTTACAAGAAGACTGGAGAGGACCTGTTTACAAAGGCCTGGAGTGAAAGGACGAGGGGTAATAGTTTTAAATTAGAAAAGAGTTGATTTAGATTAGAAAAAAGGAGGAAGTTCTTTACCATGAGAGTCGTGGAGCACTGGAATAGGTTGCCCAGGGTGGTGGTTGAGGCTCCATCCCTGAAGACATTCAAGGTGGGGCTTGACAAAGCTCTGAGCAACCTGCTCTAGTTGAGGGTGTCCCTGCTCTCAGCAGGGGGGTTGGACTAGATGACCTCTAGAGGTCCCTTCCCTCAGACATTTCTATGATTCTATGATTTATAAATTGATATATTCTTCACTCAAGAGATTGAGATGTAGATCTGCTGACCTGAGAGACAAACCATCACCACATCCATGGAACAAAGAGGAGACATATCAGAGTAACCTTAATATTAAATGATATTTCTGCTAGCACTCTGAAGGATAGTATTAGGTCAGTGGGATACTAATGTTGCTGCTTAATATTCCGGTTCCTGGAACTAGAATAAGCCATGGGAACTGTTGAGTGCTCTGTATAATGTAAAAAGATTATCAAGATGAGAGTGGTACTTTTCATAGTGACATTCTCTAGGAATCTTACAGCATTCTGCCATACTAACCTTTTTAATGTGGCATTTAGGTAATAAAATTGCACTTCCTGATGATAAAGAAGCCATCAAATTGTGATTAATACACTATAGACTATTTGCTTAACTATTTTCCTGTAGATTTCACAGCATTTTACTGCCAGCAGTTGTCTTTTCTATTTGCTATTAATTACGTTGTTGCCTATATGCTAGCTCTTGAAATGCTCTTACTTTCCTCTTCTCCTACTGTGTCTTGACGGAGTGCTACTCTAATGCTCCACGACACAGCTGTACTAAGGAGAACTTATAAAAAACGCAGCACACTGTGCTAAGTGCTCATTATTACTTTCAAAAACGAATCTTAAAACCACTAGAAGTATGAAGCGATCTACAAAGTACAATTCTTCTCAAAGAAGGAAAGAGAAAAAAAAGAAAATGGAAGCAAGAGTCATAATAATAGTTTAATCTCATGATTAAAAAAAAAAAAGAAAAAGAATGCTACTGTAATATTTTAAGAAAGTCATACTATCAAGAATAAACTAAGCTTAGTTTTGCCCATAAAGATCAAAATTTGTGCTTTGGTTGAAAGTCACAGGCATTTTGGAGCTCCTCTTTGTGTTTATGCTGTTTTGATTGTTTTAACTTTTGTGTATTGCTAGTATGGCTTTAAAGTGGTAGAATGGAGAAAAATCTGAACGTCCAAACATACACTTCCAGGTCAGGCATAAGTGATACATTGAGTTCCAAAATATTTTTTATTTTTCACCTCTGCATATCTGGGTTTATTATTTATTTCAGTTACTCCAGGGTTTTTGTTTTGTTTTGTTTGTTTGTGCTTTCTATAAATTTATTTTTTATTATTATTTATTTTTTACAATATTTTCAACTTGATTTTACTAGTCCAAACATTGCTAGAGAGGGGAATTTAAAAAATCCCTAATCGGTTGGAGTGTCAAAATAACATTAACAATCAGAATTTAACTAGACAAGTGAAGCAATCTGATTAATTAGTATTCTGTGTAGCCCTAAAAAGCATTTTAAGTAGAGTTTTTATTGAAAGCTAGTTTATTGAAAAGTAACTCATTTGAAAGGAAAATATATAAGGAATTTGAATATATATTTTTTCCATGTCCAGATATCAAAATGTACAATATTCTTTCCAGAGACATTCTGCCCTGTGTAAGGGAAGAATGAGAATTACTAATTTAGAAAGAATATAAGAGAATCAACAATCAGGGCCATTTCAGCAAGGCTGTGACACAGTGTATTCTGACTTCTGTTTTCAGTGGTGCAGGAATAAATATAAAGTTGTGTACGTGAACAACAATGCAAATTTTAAATCATATATAAAATAATTATTTTCGTTATACTGAATTTTATTTTATTTTTTTTTTAGAATCCTCAAGATAAAAAAGCATCTAAAATTTCTAGAGTCTGGTTCCAATCTTCTTCCCCTGGAAAAATATGTTCAATAGATAATGTGTCCATTTTAGTCATAGGTGTATGGAGTTGTTCTATATTCCAATTAAATGATACTGATTTTTCTCCCCAGCATGTCCCAAGGTAATTTCTTGCACATACTTAATTTATAGTAACCTTGAGTTAAAAATCTTGGAAACTTAAAACAGTTCACTACAACAGCAATTCACTTTTAAAAGTGAATGCAATGTGCACTAAATACAATGTTCTCAGTATACTACAGTACCTGCAACATTTTCAGCTGAGTAAACAATAGATTGTTACAAGTTAAAAACCAAATACTGCTATGGTGGAAATGTCCTATTTGAAAAGGTTTTTTTTTGTTTTTTTTTTTTTTTTTATTATTTTCCTCAAAACTTTTTCTTCCCCCCCCGGTGTTAAGAAAATGATATATTGCATTGACAAATGTTCAGCAACATGAGTAACAATGTCACCTTCCAGTGTGTGACACAATCTCTTCCATAGTACTGTAATCTATCAAAATACACTCTTAGGTGTCTGAACAAATGTTTAAATATGGCTTTTGAAGAAGTAACAATAAAACACAAAATAAAGCAAATTAAAAAAAAAAAAAAAAAAAAAAAAAAAAAAAGTCCTGTTGATGTCTGGAGTCACTCTAGTTTTCTATGAACACTATCTATCCTAAGAAAAAACATCTTACAGATCACAGTTGTAGGATGCCATAAAGTCTAAATACAGCCTGCACAGGTCTTCCTGCAGATTTATATTTGCTATTTACAGTGCAAATGGGACATTTTGTACAATAATATATCTTGGAAATCTATGCCTGACAGAGCATATGAAATAAAAAAACCCAGAATGCTTTAAAATTTCAGTGTGTTACTGCTAACTTGTTTCTAACATGCTACCAATCGGTTGCTGCTAATAAATGTCAATTAAATGATAGCTCTGGTAATCCCATCTGTTGCACATTGCTTAAAAAATAAAATTAAAAAAAACAAAACAAAACAAAACAAACCCTAGAACTTTTGCTTCATTTTTTTCCTGGCTTCACAGCTCATATCTAAGACCATTAAAAATGTTTAGGAAAGATTAATTTACCAGCCTTATAGAATAATTTTGGTTCAAAGTGACCTCTGGAGGTCATCCAGTCCAACTCCCTGCTCAGTGCACATCTAAGTCAGGTTAGTCAGCGACATTTTCAATCAAGTCTTGAATACCTCCAAAACTCCAAGGGTTGTCCCTTTTCTAGAATTTGACTATCCCCATGGTTAGAAAAACAAACAAATAAACAAAAGAAATCTTAATATCCATTCAGGATTTCCTCTGCTCCAATATGAGTTTTTTGCCTATCACTCAGCACCCTCTGTACCCTCCAATCAGACAGATGCAGAGAGCAGTGAGGTCTCCCTTAGCCCTCTCTTACTAAGTTCAGCAGGCACATCTCCCCCAGGTTTTCTTCATATGCCATGTGCTCCAGGATCAAACAGCTTGGTGACTACCACTGGACTCACTCCAGTATATCCATGCCTCTCTTGTATTGAGGAACACCAAAGTAGACACTACACTTCATGAGTGGTCTCATGGGTGCCAAACAGGGAAGAACCACCTTCCTCAATGTGGTCATTCTCACAAATACATTCTAGGATATTTTCATCCTTCTTGCTGATAGGGTACACTGCTAGCTTATGCTCAACTTGGTGTCCTTCAGGACCCTCATGTTCTTTTCTGTAGAGCTGCTTCCCAGATAATTGCTCCACAGCCTGTACTGGTACATGGGATTATTTGTCTCCAGACTGCAGGACTCTATTTCCCTTTGATGAACATTGTGATGTTCCCGTCAGCCCATTTCTCCAGCCTGCACTCTAAAAAGCAGCCTTATCCTCAAACATACCAATCACTTCCCCCTGCCAATTTGGTGACACCTGCAAACTCTCTGAGAGCAACTCCATTGTGTCACTAGATCATTAATAAAGTTGTTAAACAGTATTGCACCCAGAAGTGACCCCTGAGGAACATCAGTATGTACTGGTCACCAGCTGGACTTTATACTAAACATCAAAACTCTTTGAACCTTCCTGTCCAGTCAGCTTTACACCTACCTCATTTTTTGTTTATCCACATGTCACTGATGTGATAAGAAGGTCAAAGTGGTCAAAACATAGTCTGACACGAAGTCAAATCTGTTATCTGGTCAGAATGTCGGTATATGTTAACCAGTACCTGGTCAGCTTATTTAAATAGTAGAAACCCAACTGATGACCCTGTATATAAATCATGTTAAACTGCATATGCTAAAGAACTGTTAAACTACAGCATTAGACAGTTTGCTTGCCTCACTTATCTCACCTAAGCTAAAGCCATATAAACATTGAAATAACCCACTAATGTTGGAATGTACAACCACAACTCATTAAAGAACATCATCACCATCTATCAATTATTCACTAATATTTTCCTTAATTTGAATATGGAACTTTGTTACAATATTTCAACATGCTTCAGAATGAGCTGTTGTAAATGGAAATGGGTAGGAAAGATTTTACATATCAGTCCTTCCCCTCTCCACCCCACCAAGTTTTTAACTGTGCAATTCTGTAGCTTAGATAATAAACATAATTAATAATATGATTGGTGAAGCTCTTCATCATAAAACATAATTAAAAAAATTGCATAAGGCACACACTTCACATAAATGAAATGGTTGCTCCATCTGCAGTATAATAAAAATTTTCAGTAAGTTAAAGGGTCTATATAGAGTCACTATATGTCACTAAGATTACTTCTGTGTTTATAATTAAGTTTGAATAATGCTTTGCTGTGCTGGGACTAATGATCCTTGCAGCTGAAGCAAAGAACTGCATCTGTGAGAGACTAAACACCTTTTACCACTTTATTCAAACACACTTGCAAGCATTCTGCATCTCCTGGGCTTGGAACTGTAACATATGTTAGTGTACTTTATATTACTAACATTCTGACTGGGTTACAGACACATCAATCACTTTATTCATGTTTGCTCTTCTGCTCATGGAAATTTTACTTATGGCCATCCTCCTATTCAAACTAATCAAACTAATTTGAAGATTTTCCAAGTTTATGTTTATCAATTCATCTTTGAATATGGTGAAATAAAAAGCTCATTCACTAATAATCAGACTGCAGTTTCAGAATGCAAAATGATCACTGAGGTTTAAGTGAAGTTTCCTGAGAGGTAAAGCACTGACAGATTAAATAGTTTTATCTATGAGGTATTTCAATTTTCTCTTTGAAACAATCAGTCAAGTGGCATGATACTGAAATGAAGAAACTGGCAGCATAACTTGGAATGTTACATTCTAAATTTCTATGCATTATCTCAACATCATAACACAGGCAGAACCATTTTTTTACTGGGAGAAAGTAAACTACAGTTGTATTTAAAACCTTCCCAAAAAATATAATTTAAAAAAAAAATTTCCTATGCTTTAAAACCAAACTGCAGTTATCTTTTTAAGGAAAAATATTACATACTTCTCTCTCAATATTTACTAATGTAGAAAAATAGTTGTTATGAGAAGAGCTAATGGTACATCAAGGTCACAGGTTCATTAAGCTAGCATGGTGTATTAAACAATTTCAGCATAAACATATAGTAGCTCAAAATAAAATACATTATAAGAAGACATATCCTAAAAAGAATTGCTCCCCAAGAAGGCTGCCATCACAATTTCAAATAAGACTTTGTGTTTTATAAAGCAACAGATAGGGTCATACACTAGGACTCTAATTTATGACATGTCAAGCAGATAAACTGATGACTTTAGAGATTAGCTTCCCTACATATGAAACCCCTGATAAATAGAAGAATAAAGAAGTCACTAAAAATGCTAGAAGTCACTAAAAATGTTAGAAGAATGTATCTGCTTTAGGTTATCATTATGTTCCAGCTAGCTACTTTTGCTGGTTTGCCTTTTTTTTTGAGATGACATCATATAGGCATTTCAGTGTACTATCATGTAATCCTGAGAGTAAATTTTGAAGTTATCAGATGTATGGCTTTGCAGATTGAAAAGTTACAGAAATTGACAAGCTAGCAAAACCTCAGACTGCAATTAAGAAGTACAGACAGAAGTCTTAAATCAAGAGATAGGGATATTTATGCTGCTATTTCAATTAGCAGATTCATTTAAACACACTTCCCTCAAAAAAAAAAAAAAACAAACCCAAAACCAAAAAAAACAACCAAAACCAACCAAACACAACAACAAAAAAATCACTGGCAGGGTTATTTCATATTTCAGAAATAAAATAGCCAACATTAAATCTGATAAATCTAAAAAAAGAAACCAAAGAAACTTCATTTTTGCTCTTATTTTTTACTTCTTGCCTCTAATGCTTCAATTTCAAATGTTGTTATACAAGTTCCATTTATAGAAAGTACAGGAAATGTGAACAGAAATCTCCAACTTTCACTGTTCACTAACTTTTTATGAAGTCTGTCTTCCTCCATCAATCTTGTAACTTGCTATTTGGCAAGTGTATTTCCTAAAGATTTTTCAGATGTTCTCTGATTTTCCTTCACTGCTTTTCTGATCTTGATTTTTTTCACTTCCTCCCCTCCTCCCTGCACACATTTTCTTTCCCTTGCTTAGACTCTGCATTTAAAAAGAACAATTTGATATTTGATGCTGAAGACTAAATATCTCATTAAATACTGTGGTATTATACTGCCAGTCATGGAAAGGGATATATAACTGCACAGCTAATGAACTGTACTTCCATTAGAAGATTTCTCCATGCTCTGCAATGACACTGCATTTTAAAAAGAAATTTTGTCACATTTGAATGAAGTTCATACAAGCCTCTATCAACTATGCAAATAAAAATTTCTATACACGGCTTCCACAGATTTAATGTTTCAAGTTATTTAATGTGACAGAAAGCATGTGTTGGAAATGAAGTATCTCCTGAAGGCAAGAGGATTCTTAACTTTGGTAGTCTGCTCTTCAGCAGCTATTTCTTCCTCAGTATAAAGACATTTCGAAGCTTAAGCTTAAAAGTTTTTCCTCCATAACACCTTATGTGAAAGCAAACTGGTTTTCTTATATATGTTTTGTTGTTGTTTGTTGTGGGTGTTTTGTGCTGTGGTTTTATTTTTTATTTTTATTTTTATTTTTTCCAATTGAACAGTAGTGCAATTTAGAATTTGTCTAATATCAAGTCTGACACAAGACAAGGAAAGTGCCTTTGAAAAATTATTAAAAAATGTATGGAGATTCAATGAAGTAAACCAATTTTATGAAAATATATTGATTTTCATTGAATGCTATTGTGAAGACAACTGTGAATTAATTTCTAATTAAAACTAATTGATGGAGAAAAGTTGTAAGACATTTACCAGGTACAATGCAGTCAGAGAATTATACTCAAGTTCCACAACTTTAAATGAGTACCTCAACTAAGGGCTACAGAGAATTAGTTTGTTGTTTATTTTGGTTTTTTGATGTTTTTTCAGGAATCAATATGTATTTTCACCTATATAATTAACCAAGAAGCAAAACTATTCCATGTTGAGAATTAATTTGAGTCATATCTCAAAACTGCTACACATTCTATAGCATATGCTGTGTCCATAAATCTGGTTTTGCAAGACAATTTAAATACTTTGTCTTGCTCCCCATTCTCACAACCAGATTTTTTTTTTTTTTTAATCTAAAAAAAACCTTTATGGTATAGGACTTCTATTTCTGGTCAGGCCTAGCTGTATTTCTGTATAACATTATGGTTAATAGATAAAAATTAGTTTTGGTTTTGACAATACTGGGCTACAATATGTAAGAGACATACAGTGGAGTCAAAAAGGATTTCTTGCGTTTAATGTAAAGCAGATATTTTTGTAAATGCAAAGAAGAAAATGAAAGGTGTATTTCAACCATTACCCTCACTTCTTCTTTGCTTTGGGGACATGTGTATCCATTCCATGTAGCTTTGCTATTTCTACTCTGTTAAAAAAAATGTTATTATGATTAGCATTCTGGAACATGATATTCAGCTAGTCAGCTATAATAGCCTATTCACTGAACTGATACATTACTAAAATACTCTGGTGCTATAGAGCTAAATATCCAGAAAGAAACTCAGTATTTCTAAAGATTTGAAAAAGTGTAGAAAGAAATCATAGTATTATTTCACTCCAAAGGCTGTTAAGAGTTCTCTCAAATACTGTTGAAGCTTCCCTCCCAAATTTTCTCCCAATAAATACTTTTCATATATCAGAGTTTAATTTTATAACAATTCCACTATTTACATAATAAATAATTCAAGCATATACTTGACTGTTTCATGTTTCACATTTTAATGGAGGAAAATTATTTTTCTTTAGAAAGCAGACACACCCAAACTTTGAAATTTGCATTCACAAATCCATTTATCTGCCTTCATATCAGACACTTCTTAAACTAATTATTTTGTATATCTTTCAAAGAATAGTAAATGTTTACAAGCAAATGACCACAAAATATGCCAGAGTTAAGGGAGTACTATTATTTTCTATTCACAAACTTTTGCAATGACACTTTGAAAGAGGATTCACAGACCCAGAATTTGAGATACACCACTTGTAACTTTTAAAGTCAGCACCCTGAAAAACTTTAAAGAAAGGGCTTTGATAATGCATGATAACTTTTTAAAACCAAAGATTTCTCCATTCTTTCTTTAATGAGGGTTTCCCCTCCGATCCTCTGCATAGGACAGAAGGATTTTTTTAACAAATCTCCCTTTGCCCTACTTTACATTTCCTCTCATAACAGTCCATACTATTTCCCATGGCTCTGAAGGGAAAAATAATGATTTCTGTCACCTTGGAGACTATGCATCTGCTCTTAGCTCTGCTCATCGCTTCCCTACCCTTTCTACACATTACAAGGTCTTTCTTTGCTGTTCCTCTGTCACACTCTGTAAGGTATCTTTTTTGCACTGTAGAATTTTTTCCCAGTTATACATGCATGTAGAAGAAATTCCCTCATGTGGAAGTAGATTCCCTCTGATGGCACTGTTGTAGTCAAGACAGGCCATAATACACCCTTCCCCAATCACAACTGGTCAACCACGCCCTTAACACAAAACAGTAAATCAAATAGATGAGACCTGCCTCACACATAAATGCAGTAAAACACAATGTCTATGAAAATATCATGCACTATGAAGCTTAACTTTCAGGATTGCATTTTCACTGGTTCAGAAGTTTAATCACATACAGAAAAAATACTGTAACTGCATAACTTAATAGATGTGATTATTTGCATTTCTAGCAAAGAGAAGGTGTTACTATCACGCATGCTGGCAAATGTCATTGTAGTTACATCAGAGCTTGCTTACTAATTACAACTGACTTTCTTTTTGATCTACCATCTTTTGTTGATGATTTTACCATTACATATAATTCAGATTTTAGACTGGAACATTAAAAACAATAATAGACTATATAATATACCTAATATCTTAGAAATGGACACAGATCTTTGTGAACTTCGTGATAGTTCAGAAATGTATCAGTCACAAACCTTCAAATGTACTATAATGAGTAATATAATTCACTGCATAAAAAATTCAATAAATTCTTTTGAAGAATGATGAGAATTTTGTAAAATCCATTTTTTCTCTATTAAAGTTTTAATTTTTTTTCATTGTTCATTATATTGTTTTTCACTAAAAAAGTGAAAATCTCAAAGTAATACATAGATCTAAAAAATGTATTGATAAAAAGGCTGAATTTTTTCAACCCATACCTGCTAATTTCTAACACAATCTCATTCTAAGTCAGATCAGATGAATTCTGACTGTCGAAATACTAGAGGCAATCCAACAGAGAGTTACGAAGATGATGAAGGGACCGAAACATCTCTCTTATGAGGAAAGGCTGAGAGCCCTGGGGCTGTTTAGCCTGGAGAAGAGAAGACTGAGGGGATATTATGAATGTTTACAAATATCTGAAGGGTGGGTGTCAAGTAGAAGGGGCCAGTCTCTTTTCAGCTGTGCCCTGTGATAGGACAAGAGGTAATGGTAGCCAGGTGAAACTCAGGAAGTTCCATCTCAACATGAGGAAAAACTTCTTCACTGTGAGAGTGACAGAGCACTGGAACAGGCTGCCCAGAGAGGTTCTGGAGTCTCCTTCTCTGAAGACTTTCAAGACCCACCTGGATCTGTTCCTGTGTGGCCTGCCCTAGGTGATCCTGCTCTGTCAGGGGGGTTGAACTTGATGTCCCTTACAACCCCTAACATTCTATGATTCTATTATTCTATGATTCTCTTCGCTGACAGATGAAGGTTAAACTAACTATCTTGGACCTGGAAGACTACATTTTAGATTACAGAATCAAAGAATCATTAAGGTTGGAAAAGATCTCCAAGATCATCAAGTCCAATCATCTACCTAACATTATCATGACCACTGAACCATGTGCTGAAGTGAAAGGTCTACATTTTTTGAACACTGCCAGGGATGGTGACTCCACCACCTCCCTGGGCAGCTTATTCCAATGCCTCACCACTCTTTCAGTATAGAAATTTTTCCCAATGTCTAATCTAAACCTCCCCTGGTACAACTTAAGCCCATTACCTCTTGTCCTATTGCTATTTACTTGGGAGAAGGGACCAACACCCACTTCACTATAATCTCCTTTTGGGTAGTTGTAGAGAGCGATAAGGTGTCCTCCTCTTCTCCGGACTAAACAATCCCAGTTCCCTCAGGGGGTCCTCATAAGACATTTTCTCCAGACCCTTCACTAGCTTTGTCACCCTTCTCTGGACCCATTCCAGCATCCTGATGTCTTTCTTATGCTGCAGCACCCAAAACTGAACACAGTACTCAAGCTGTGGCCTCACCAGTGCTGAGTAGAGGGACACAATCACTTCCCTGCTTCTGCTGGACACACTATTTCTGATACAGGCCAGGACAGCCTTGGCCTTCTTGGCCACCTGGGCACACTGTAGACTCATGTTCAGCCACCTGTCCACCAGCACCCCCAGGTCCTTTTCTGACAGGCAACTTTCCAGCCACTCTACCCCAAGCCTGTACTGCTGCCTGGGCTTGTTGTGACCCACATTCAAGACCCAGAACTCGGCCTTGTTAAACCTCACATAATTGATCTCAGACCATCGATCCAACCTGTCAAGATCCCTCTGCTGAGCCTTCCTACTCTCGCTCAACACTCCCAATTAATTTGTTGTCATCTGCAAACTTACTGAAGGTGTACTTGATCCCCTCACCCATACCACTGATAAAGATATTAAACAACACTGGCCCCCAAACGGAGCCCTGGGGAATACTGCTTGTGACCAGTCACCAATTGGATTTAATTCTGTTCACAACTCTCTGGGCTCAGCCATCCAGTTGGTTTTGAAGCCAGGGAAGAGTACACCTGTCTCAGCCATGACCTGCCAGCTTCTCTAGGAGAATGCTGTGAGAGACGGTGTCAAAGGCCTTACTAAAGTCCAGGTAGACAACATCCACAGCCCCTCCTTCATCCACTAGGAGGGTCACCTGGTCATAGAGGGAGATCATGTTGGTCAAAGACAACCTGATATTTGACAGGTTGTCTATGTTAGACAACATAGATGTCTAAATAAAGAAAAAATTAAAAGCAGACAGAGAACTAGATTCGTAAGTGTAACGTGTATAACTAACTACCTGAGCTATAGTGGTAGGAAAATCACTGTTAAGCCTGTGAATAAGAACATGGTATTAGTTACAGAAGAATAAATAAAATAAGGATATGACTGCTAGACAAGCAAAGTAGATTAATTGAAAGCAGTTCTATTACTTCAATAGTAATTTCAGTATAGACCTTAAGGGACCATTACTTCTCTGAAATTATATGTAAACTACTCTTTATGTAAATCTAAATATATTCCAAAACTGCCTTACCATGGTGTAGTTGTGAGCCACCTTCATAAGCTCTGTGCATCCCTGAGCATCAGCAAATGCTCGTATCCCCAAACAGTTGGATGGGTGCAAAAGCTTCATTAGAAAATGGCAGCAAACATCTACTACTTGTGGGAGCTGGAGGAGGCAGGCAGCTGCTAGAAGATTTTCAATGGTGTCTTCTTTCAGTTCCAAGCAGCCTAAAAATAGGATTGATAACACATCCAAAATTATTTACTTGGTATTTACAAAACATACAGTATCCAAGGATCTTTTATAAATATTCCTAGATCTATATAAATAATTCTACAGAAAAAGTGAAGAGAAAGAGGATTAGTCTCTCTGAATGGATACCTCAGTGACCTTAACATTACTATATTAGAAACATTTCATTTGAAACTACTATTAATTGACCTACATAATAAGGATTCAAAGAGAGACTGTAAAAGTGTGGAAAGGAAAAGAAGACATAGGAATACTGATTTTTTTTCTACAATGAGACTAAATTCTGAGTAAGCATCTGGATATCAGCCATGCTGTGACTTTCTGATTTTTTTTTTTTTTCTATTGAAATTGGTGACAAAACTTGCATTATCTTCAGTAGTACAGAACAAAACTCAAAGCCATTTACCTCCCTGCAAAGAATGAAATCATTGCCTAACAGAGTATGATTAAAACCATAAAAATATCCTCTAAATAGGGCTTAAAATTTTCAAATTTCATGTTGCTTATTTGTAATGTGACTTCCACTTTGGGATTAATTCTTTTGTTTGAGTAACATGTGGCAAGCCTCTCACAGCATGTGGTTCTTCTATAAGAATTTATATTAGCAAAAAGAACATATATTGATGCATAATAATTATCTTCCACTAATTAATAATTAAATTGCACTTAATTTTGTAATTTCAAAACTTTTTATCTTTATCTTGGAGACTGATACACCTTTTCATAAATAAAAGGTAAAAAAGAATAAAATTTCTTTCAGTAACGAGTGTCATTCTTGTTATGATACTCCACGACAAAACATCCCTTTTAAATTATTTTTTTTTTCACACTAGTCTCTCTTACAAATCTCTTACATGAATAACTTAAGAAACTATAAATTAGACGTCACAAACATAAACAACTGGAAATATGCAGTTACAAGATAAATTATAAGGAACTAACAATTCTGATTTTATTTTGCTGTGCTTGGAAAAATAATTTAAAACTATAAGGGGATTAAGTGTATATTGATCTTTCTGTTCAAAGTAATATAGTTCAACAGTGAGATAAACTCACTCTTTTCCCCATACAAATTCTGTATTTGTTGTCACATAAAGAAAAATCTACAAATCTTAATAGTTCTATCACATAGCACTGAGGAGTTCTAAAATCCTCAACTTCACATCAGAATGCCACTGAAAAGAAAAGCTACTTTATATTTCAATACCAAACCCAAAATATATTAACCACAGCACTGAATATCTGACCTTTTCTCCTTATCTGGAGATTTTAATGTAAGATGGAAACTGGGAAGTTATACTTTACTAGTTTTCATTATAGTACTTTTGCAAAGTGTAGAGCACCAGATCAAGTACATGGCACAAGTTCAGTGATTTTCCTCTGCATATTTTTATGCTTATATTAAGAAATTCACCTGAGTTTCTCTTTAAGTTATCTGCTTTTTCTCATCATTTCTGCCCACAACACATTTACACAATGTGATCAGAAAGCATACTTGGCAGTTGCTTCTTGGCTGACTCATATATTTATGAATGACAATATTTATCAAAACTCATCATCCCACTACCAGAAGGAAGAAAAATTAAAATGTGTAAAACAGCTGTGAAAAGTAGATGGACTGAGAAATGTGCTGAAGGAAACAAAATTAGAAAAAGGTGTTTTAAATCTCCTTTTCTTATATGCTATTAATTATTCAATAATGAACTCAAAGTTGTCTCTCGCCCTCCAGAGCTGATTCAGGTAATATTTACAGAACGACACAAGGATTGAAAAAATCACCACCATTTATGAAGAAAGGTAACAGTGTCACAGTTTGGCTTTTTACCAGTAAATATAGCCTTACAAGAAGCAAGAGGGAACAGTTGAAGTCACATCAACCTATTTATAAAAAAAAAAAAAAAAAAAAAAAAAGTATATATACATCTTCTGTTAACTTTAAGGATAACTTTAAGGAAAAATAATACTAGAAGGGTACTAGTTGGGAAACAGTAGGATTAAAATAAGTTTAAATCAACAAAATTTGTTATGTGTTTTATAATTTGTATATTTCTTTGTGTAACCAATGTGACCATTTTGAAGGAGACCCTTCCCATTTTTTAGGAACAGTGTGAATGAGTGAACAGCCTTAATCAAGGGAGTAAGCATACAATGGCTTCTGGAATATGTGGGGATATAGATATATTATAGTTTGCCTTATTTTTAACTAAACTGACACACTAATTTACTACTTAATATATCTAGCATAACAGCTAGAAAATTACACTCAGCTTGAGTTAAAGAGTTTACTGTGCTTTCTTTCGGTATTGTCTTATCCTGCCTTTTATTCTCTGTACAAATATGGTAAATAAGATAGAGCTCTCCAGAATCCTGTTTTTACAAAGCATTAGCTTTAATGATAAGTAATTATCTAATCCATCTAAATGATTTCCAAGTTTTACGTATCTTCATTTAAAAACATCACAACATCTTCATAAATTTGCTTACAAGGTCTGTATTCACTTTTTCAGAAGGGTTCTCTGACATTTCTATGCAAATTCCCCTGGGATATCATTGGCTTAGTATAGTCAAGAGTTTGAAAAAAAAAAAGCTGTTAAGAGGCTTAATATATACAATGTCAACCCTTCAGATGCTTTCATAATAACAATTAGAAGATCCAAGCATCTATTTAAAAAAAAATGTTTAATAGGATATTCAAGGGCATTAATATTACTGCATCTTCAACTCCCATTCACATTTTTATGGATTAAGGAGCTTGCATAAGGACTTCAGTCTGAGCAAAACAAATTAACCAAAGCTTAAAAATTTCATTTTGTATTACATTAATTAGGATGAGAAAAATATATGATAAAAAACAATCAAAAGAATTTTAATGGCTTCTAATTATTATTCTGAATTATGGTTCTATTTGTGAAAAAAATTAATGTGCATTGCTTATGCAGAAATTAAAATGCCTGTCTTTAGGATGCATCCTAATCATGAATACATAAATTTTATTAGCTCATTACCAATGTGAAGCAGAGAAACATATATTAAAATTTCCTGATACCTTAATTCTTTTTTTTTTTTTTTTTTTCTGGGGGGGGTTGTTTGGTTTGGTTTTGTTGTGTTTTTTTGTTTCTTTGGTTTGATTTTTATTTGTTTGTCTTTGTTTAGTTTTTTTTATTAAATCTTACAGTTTGCTTTTATTCTTTCCTTTACTCCTTTCACCTAAAATGTTGTCCTTATTTGTGCTGGAAGAGAACTAATTCTGTTCAGTGATTTTTTTCAGCTCAGTCTCTTCTAATTAACTGCACTTTCTGAAGTTAATGGCAGATTTTCGCAGACAGTGTCTGCTTCTAGCAGTTATAATGTTCCATGTTTAGAGTTACTACCAAGGACTGCTGCACAGACCAAGGCCATTGCTGAATCTTGTGTACCACATTGTGGGTGCAGAAAGTAAAAGGCCACACCTGCAGGTAGAAGTGGACAGGACAGGTGACCTCAAACTGATCAATGAGGTATTCCAGCCCATATACATCATATTTGGTATAAAGCAGAGGGATCTGACTTTTCAACATTCTTATGAGAGCAATGAATAAGAGTGCACCAGTGAAGTCATGGGAAATGTCAATGAATTAGAAACAGAGGTTAGAACTAATTCCCTTAATTGGGTGTTTATCTTTTTAACATTTCTGGTTCATGTGTCTTGATCAGTTTTGTTGCAATTTTGAAGAGCTTTTGAATGGATTTATGTCCATAGGCTAACTAATCATAGAAACATCACTACTCTATTAGGATTCCATTTTTTAAAATAAAGACAGTAAATAGCATCAAATTTATTCAGACTTTGCACAATAGATGAATTGCTTACAATTTTATTTTCAAAAAGAAAATTGCTAATTTGAAACACCATCAAATCCAAGTGAAGACTAGAAAAAGCTTATTAAAAAAAAAAAAAAAAAAGGTGTTATGCTTCATATTGCTATAACAGACCTTTTTTGGCACTGATTATCATTAATCTTCCAAATCTTAGGTATCTGCCAGGTATCTTAGCCACCTGAGCTAATCATCTGAGGTCTTTTACAATCAATGGAGAGAAATATGAGGTGTTAGAGCAGTTTTCATTAGCTCTGTTTTAGTCATATACTTAGTCACATACTTGTGAATGAAATTAATCACTCCCTAAGAGTGGCTATTTCTTGCCTTTAACTATGAAAGGAGCACCTGCATTTGATTTACTGAGACATTGTTTGTATTTATATTTGCTGCTATGAATTCAGTTCATCTGCTCCCAAACATACTGTACAGGAATCATTGGAATCATCATCAGGTATCAGGTGATGAAGTGCTTGGAAATTCCTTACACCCTTTAAACACTCTTTGGATTCAATTCTGATGACCATTCTCTCTGTTACTGTCAACAGCTGGTAATGGCATAATGTGTAGTAATCACCTCTTACATCCATCCATGAATAGCAGTCATTGTAGAACACAATAAAAGTATCTTCACTGTCACAGAACATCTTTCCAGCTGAATTCTGAAGTGAATGTCAAGGTTTTGATTTTGGCCTATGCCTTAAAAGATAAATTCCACATTGTGTCATCTCTCACATTTTTCCTAAGGTGAAGTTGTTTCAGAAAAAAAAAACAAAAAACAAACATGACAGGCAGTATATTTACTTTGCAAAGGTTTCTCCTGATCAAACTTTTTTTTTTATAGTTACTTGCTGCAGACCATGGTCATCAGCCGCAAGTGAGGAAGACTCTGTGACTGTTTTTTTAATTACAATTTGGCATTCAGCATTAGTGAAAATTCAGAAATGTGGCTCATATATTTGGCTGTAGATACAGATCGATATATCATACCTCAACAAGGGAGTAGTCTCCTACAAACAGATAGAGCAATTTAAACAGGGGAAAAATCTTAGGATCTGCCCATTCCTTATTATTAAACTATTCATCTTAGATACTAGCAGCCAAAAGCTAAACCAAATACAAATTAGCCCCAGAAGTATGTAAGACCTAAAGATCCATTCACTTGAGGGTGCTAATGAATCACTTAGGTTTTTGGGAAACAATTTGGTATCAGCCACCATAAATAAAAGGCAAGTCAAACCATATGACGCAACTAGAAAAAATTGTATTTTCCTCAGTGGAGTTCTTTTTTTGCCTATCAGATTTTTTTTTTCTCTCCTGAACAACTTCAGTCAGACTGTGAACAGCAAGACAGTGGTGTTGGCACCAGTAAACCCTGTGCCGAATCACTATGGTTTTTTATTTCCTTTTTTTGAGGTGGACAGGGAGTTCCCTGAGCTAGGGAAGCCTGAGGAAAGAAGGAGAAACTCAGCAGGATTTGGCAACTCTTGCAGGAGAGGCCAAGAGGGTGATGTGGCTGGGACGTTCCTGGAGAACCCACGGGAGATCTAAACATGGCAAAAATGGAAGCAACACTCAGACCGTTAACAGCCAGACAGCTGCATTCTCACTTGTTGGCATGTGACGAGCAGGGCATATAGGACAACACACAAGAGAGTAAATAATAAATAATAATAATAATAATAAACATAATAATAAA
>JANHGN010010564.1:153503-176684 GCA_024605025.1 Megaceryle maxima | reverse complement strand
AAGAAAGAAAAATAATCTGTCTAAACATATTTTTTGTCATTAAAAGAATTATAAAAAAGAATTAATAATCTGGCCCAATTTTTAGATTAAATAATGTATTTAAGTTATTTTCTGAACTGAGACAAAAGTGAAATATAGTAGAATGAAAGCTACAAAAATATCTGAGACAGTGAAATATATTTCAGTTTCTTTAATAACAAGTCTCTGTTTCAAGTAGAGTTGATCTGACAAAAAGAAGCAAAATTACTCCAGTATATAAAAAGGGTTTCCACTGTACTGTTAAATTCTGATATAAATTATTAAATCCCACAGAGATTTTTTAGATCAAAGGAACTTTGTACTTTCAATATGTAGCCTCTTCTACAGAGAAAAGAAATTGCCAAATATACTGTAAGGCAGATCTGAAAATACGATGTTTTAGAGCAGTTCTGACTTTACAGCAGTTCTGCAGGCACCAAAATTTTCCAGAGGAAAAAATATCACCCATTTAGGATATTTTATTTGTTTGAATTAACAACATTACAACTGCAATTTACACCTTGCATGTGAAGTCCAATTAAGTCTATCACAGTTGTGCCTTGAGTCCTATTAGGCCATGTAAAGCTAAATTCTCTGTCATTTACACATATGCACATACATGCTATATAAATCATTGCATAGTTGTAACACTGTATTTTGTGTGTTAGACACAACCAATGTTCGGTAACATTTTTGGTGTTTGGGTAGACTGTGTCATCCTGTATTCAGAGAAGTTCCCTCTATTCAAAAAAAGAATGTTACTGTGAACAAACAGAAATATAGAACAGAACACAGACTTTCTTATTCGAGTTGTGTTTTTTCTTTAAAAAATATTACAACTTTACAGATCAGAGAGAGGGAGCATATCCTAGGTCTTCAACCTAGGCCCTGAATAGGGCCACTCAATTGACAACAAGGAATTTTGACTTCTAGTCTAATTTTCTCCAGTTAACACTTACTGGAAAACACAAAATAGATCTTTAAATATAGAAACAAAGCTTATGACTGTCTTCTTCTTAAGAAGTCCTAACCATTAAATTACACAGTTACATCTTATTTCTTTTTTCTAACACACTCTTAGGGACAGTAAATCTTGTATCCATTTCCCCATTGGAGAGGTAAGAGGTGACTCTGCCCTCACCCATTAACCCTCCTCACATAAATTCTGGTTGTCATCCGCTCTCCTGGGAGTGAGGAAATATGGATCTGATGCCCTCTGCCTGAGGAAGGAAGGGAAATCTGTTTCCTCACTTCCTGTGCGAGTGGTTTGAGTGCTACATTATTACATTAAAAGCTACCTCTGCAATTGCTTACTCATCTTATGTCCACACTTTAGGTCTTTTCTCAGATGAATTTTGTAAGAGTCATCATCTTTCTATGCATTAGATGAACTTTATTGGGCCATATGGAGTCAGTCAAAGGCTCAGATGGGGAAGTAGCTTATCACCTCAATCTTGATTAGGTTTAGGTAGAAAGTAAACAACAAGGTATCAGTTCTGTTGCTTAGTTGATTCAAACTTCCCTGACTTGAGGTGCCCTAAAGTTGCTGGACATACACATTTACCTACAAAAGAAATCTGTGCCTTTTAGATTGGAAAAAAAAAGCATACAGTCTTGTGAAAAGGCTCCAGACACCTGAAAAAAATCTGAATTTCTCAGGTTAGTGCTGTTTCCAGCTGAACCTGAAGCAGAAACACACCCCAGAAGTCAAGTAGATATTCACCACAGAAGTGTGGGGTTGAAGGCATCTGCATGAAATCTATTTGTATTGTAGTTTTCAACATTTGTACTTCAGCTTCATTTAAGTCCTAATTCAAGTATCTAACAATGAATATAAGACAAATCCCTTTTGGGATGTGAACTTTACTTATCAATCCAAGCACTACATTTGCCTTGTATTACTCAGCTGCGGTACCTGAAGAACACGCTAAGGAAGGAATAGTCTATCAGAAGCAAAAATACCAGGTTACACATCTGTGTACGGTTGATAGTTCACTGGAGAGGGATGGATACAAGGTTCTGCAAAAATTTTCTTCTTCTTGCTCTAGTTATCCTGAGCATAGATTCACAGAGCCAGAAGGTCACGAAAGGTCAAGGGACAACCTTAAACATAAGCTCCTTTATATTATTCTATACTCCATAAACACTAAACTTGCCTGATGACTTCTGGCACATCTTACTTTTTCCTACCATACAGAGGGTCTGTTCTCTCGATACTATACAAAATTACTAGTCTCGTTAAGCATGGGAATCTGTAATGTCTGAAAATAATTCTTGCTTATCTGTCTATCTTCACCTAAATAACACTTCCAAAAGTCAAGTCATGCATTTATTCAAGACACTGAACTTGCAAAGCATAAAATTTCTAAACTGGGAATATTGGCATTTCTGAGCTCAACAGCAAAGATTGGTTTGCAAACCAAACTGGAATTTTGATTTGCTTCAATGCCATACAACAGTTTGGCTTTTAAAGCATCAAATTGCTTTTTTAGTACATTTAATTAAACTTCTAAGACTCCTTTGAAAGCTTAAATTCCACTATTCCACTTGCTGCAATCAGCAGCATGATGATTATTTATAATTTCATGAAGATCATTTCCATCTGTATTTCAGAGCAATTAAGGAGTTTATTCATCATTCATTAATCCTAAGACATGTACATAAAACATGATTCTGTGCTCTAACTTTATGTGTTGCAATTTAATGACACTTAAGAATACCTGACAATGAACAATGTTTAAACAAATTAATTATTTATGTAAGCAGAATCAAAGTTATCAGCCAGCATTACAATTTATCCTCGTAAATCTGGGGTTTGTGTTTGGTTTTACAATGTAAAAGCAGAGCAATATCTTTTTCCAAGGCTAACCATTACATCTGTCATTTTGTGATATGGATTTAAGGCAATGTCTAATATTAGGAAGGGAAAATGCAGGCAAAGGTTGAGAAAGAAGAAGGGTAGATTATCTCACTTCTTCCTGCCCAGGAATCCTTGCAGATTCTCAAGATTCCCAATATCGGTCACAATCAGCAGGAAGTGTTGAGGAATATGGATCTAGTCCACTTTGGTATTTCCTTTGTTCTTTCACGAGTAACATCAATGGTGATGCAGCGATAACCTATACTTACAATAAACAGTTACTGCAGTTAAATGCCATTGAAATTAAAAGTAAAGGGCAATGCAGAAGAGAAAGTGAGAAACATTGGTCAACTTTAAATAAGCAATTTTTATAGTACAGTCACAGAATAAAAAACAAATTCAACTTGAGGTTCACCTAATAAATGAAAAATGAAAAAAAAAATCAGATGGAGTGCAAAATTTAAAGACTGAGAACTTCAGTCAACATTCAAGTGAATTACAAGACGTCCTCTGTTATTAGACATTGTGCTTATGGCACAAATTCTTGACTAGATTCTCCCCAGTTTGCAAAGAATAATGTTTGGGATGAGGAACAGTCAGTATAGACTGTACAGCATCAAACCTGTGTGCTGGAGAGACGCAATCCAACCTTTACCACCATGCCTTTCAACATTATTTATTTATTTATTTATTTATTTTTACCATGGTGTTACATTACCACAATATTTGCTCACACCAGCCTAGAAAGATGAAAACATCTTTGTGGCTAAATTGGAAGCTTGGTTTTAATAAAACTTACCTCTCATGTAATTAGTGCCTATCCCTGAGGCACATCTGTAAATTCTTAATTATAGTAACAGTAAAAATGTCAGAATCCTACATTATCATACTAAGCATCTGATAGATATCCAGAAGTTACTGTTGTGTGTTACATATTAACATGATTTGCACTGTGCAGCTCTATGCATCCTGAATTTCTTCAATATGGGTGAAACATGTCATTTGTTTCCCTAGTGTAGACTAAAAGCACAAATAAAGTTCTTATGATGTATCTATCTTATACAATAGAATGCCACGCATGTCAGAATATTTAAACATAATCAGGCATGGGCCCTTAACCAAATCTAAACAATTGCTAAAGTTTTGGAAAGTATTAATGCTTTATCTCTCTAAAGCTCAAAAATTAGTTCAAAATCTTTATCTGAACTCATCCCATCATGTATATCATTGTGTTTAATGTAGCGCATAGAAGTATAGTGAGATTATTTGCTGGTATAAATCAAAATAGTGGTACAGATTGAACATGGTCTCAAAACGCACCTCATGAAAAAACAGCAAAACTGTTATGTGTCCAAGCACAAGTTTTACAGTGAGTTGCTGTTACTGTGCATGAAGAAAAAAAAAAAAAAAAAAAAAAAAAAAAAAAAAATTGTTTGGTCACAGTTTCTCACTAAAAAGATACATTGTAGTTAATGCTATAGACTAAAAATGCAACAAAATGAATGCATAAGGATTATTAAATACAAAATACTTTTTCTTGGCACTTCATCATTGCAAATTAATGGTAAATTTAGAGAAAATAAAAGAATATTGATACAAATTAACTCAGGAGCTCAAAGTATTGATTACAGAGATGAGCTGAAATACTTAAATATGCATCAGCTTTTACAGATCATTGCAAAGTAAATTAAGCTTACTTTCCAACAGTTGGAAATCATTAAGACAGTAAAAACCAAATAATTTGATGTTGTACTAGAAGATAATCCTTAAGAATTCCTATAGTAATTTGCAGACAATTTATATCAACAATAACTACACTGTAAGTTTGTATTATATCACCTAAGAAACTCTACCTAAGTTTTTAAAACCAACCTTGATTCAACAGTTAATGATAGATTGCTGAGAACTCCTCACTGGTAGAAACCAGAATAGACGTTATATCCCAGTGCACTATCTTTTCCTCTGTTTTTGTCAATCCTTCTGGTCAAACAGAGCAACCTCTCTTCCTGGCTCCTACTAAAGCATTATCCCTTGAGCATTGCAGGTCAAACTCATGTTTCTCCTTGTTTCCATGCAACCATAGTTTCATGTTAGCTGTAGCACATGGGTATATAGTCTGGGTGATAGAACATAAAATGTCAGTCACTCTTTGGCACTGAATAAAGTCATGGGTTGAGGCACAATTTCTTTTCTATGCAATTTCTTGGCTGCCACAATTGTATATTTTCTCTGGCTGCTACATAAGCTGGACATACTGATTTAATGACTTTTCCTAAGAGCAAAATCCACTGTTATATTCAGAAAAAATGGCTATACATTTAAAGTTTCCTTACATCAATATTATGACAGTACCCACATTGTTTTATAGCCCCATGCTGACAAGCCATTAACTTTGTTTACATTAGAGCATGGCTTAAGTTGGAATTTGGAGTTGGATTTCAAATACCCCGATATCCACAGATGTTAGGAGCTTAGCTTATTGAGGAATGGTACAAAATTTGGATCTGGATCTAAGTGTGATTTTGAATTTATGCCAATCTTGAGGTGTTTTGCATCAGAAGCTTAAAATATGGTTCTTCCAGAACAGGGGTGTCCTATTTTAAGGATACTATGTCCTTAAGTCAAAATGACATTGCAGAGGGGGCAAATAGCTGCTGAACAGTGGGAATTCTTAGAGTCTCATACCTCATTTTTCAGCCTGTTCTACATATTTAGAAGAAAAACAATTTCTTTGACTTCAGTGAACTTTCTCTTGATACTCCATATTGTGACAAGAGTTAAGGTCTCTATGGGAGATTTGGCTTCAGTTTCTGGTCCTGTAACAAATGCTTCTCTGAGGCACTGTCAGGCTACGTCATGATATCTAGTCTCATGGTGGAAGAAGAAGAATTCTATTACAGCTCCCTACAGTTTGGTGAAGATAGACATAGTTTGGTAAAGTGATCTTTGCCTGCAGAGACAAGTACTGCAGAACAGGACTTCACTGTGAGCATGTCTGCACTGTGAAATGAGTCAAAGTTATCAGGCAAATCTTTATGTCCAGGGCTTACTAGCTCAGGCTATCTCACGCATGCAACTAGGCAGGCTTCAGACGCAAGCTGGCTTGCAGTCTGCCTGTACTGCCCAGTCTTAAGGCAGGCAGAGCTAGCTTGGTTTGTCAGCAAGTACTAGCATGCTATAAATGAGCACCAAAGGTGACGTAAGTACAGTACCATTTTTCTTTACAGTGTTTCAGTCAATTAGAATAAATAAAATAAACCAAAAAATAAAATACCCCCCAAAACCTCAAACCATATTCAAGAGTAGCATTTCACCAATTTTTGTTCAGTTATCAAAACAGTGCCACTCAATGACAATTGTCAAGCATGTGTTCACAACAGGATAGGCTCTACAGAAAGCACTGCATGTCTTTCAAGGAGAAAATAAACAGTGATAATTTGTATTTCTCACTTTGAAAAGCAGGTCCATCTGATGTCCACTGGCTACACTTCAAAGACATCTCTCATGAACTTTTTTTCATGTGGCTACCTGTGTGGCGTTATAGATACGAATAGGCAAGCTTTTAAGAAGTGGGACACAGTGCATTAAAATGTAATCTGTGAACAGAGATTTATGGAAGATCAGAAGACTTTACAAAGTAAATAATGTAAATTTCGCAAATATACACACTGTACAGGCTATTTACCAAGAAACTTGAAATGGTTGTCTTGGAAATGTTCCAGTTTGTCAAGTAATCTAGTTATCAGGTTTTTAAAAAGACCTTATATATATAGCACTGACAAAAATGGACTATATATACTTTTTTTCCCGAAGACAGGATGGTAATAGAAAATTTACTTTACCAAGCAATTAACAAACACTCCTTTAACTGGCAAGATGTTCCAAGTAATAGAGGAAAAAGAAAAGTCATCTAATTTGGAAACATGCTAGAAAGACACACATGCATAAATCTATTTTAAAACAGGCCTGCATAACGGACAGGAATGTAGTAAAGAGACCCCTAAACTATCTAAATTATCTAGCTCAGGTCATGGCAGCATGCGCTGAGGGAAAGGGGTGCCAGGGTTGAGTCGCTTCCTGTAACCATGCCAGACCTGTCAGGCAAAAAAGAGCTTGCCTGCATAATTTTTCCATTCCCTATTAAAAATTAAAGGAAAAAGTTGCACGATGACAACAATATTGAGAGTATACTTTGTGTGTGTACACTGACAGTTCCTCTGATTTTTATTTACTGCTTTCAATGGTTATAGTTTAACCTGGATTTATTTATTTGTTTCTTACAAATCAGGTAGTAAAATTATCCCAAATAAGGAACTTATGCTGAGTTTGGATATATTGATTTGGTAATATAACCTCTTATTTTCTGCTCCTTAGCAACAATAAGAAAAAAGAAAAATAGTATAGGGGAGGGAAAAAGTGGAAAAGGAAATGGGAGTTGGAGAAAATAGGAGCAAATTTTTAAAGTATCAGAGTATTTTTTTACTAAGTTCTTTCAATGAAATAACACTACTTGAGATAACAAAATATTTTGCTTGGAAATGGAAGAAAATTGAGGAAAAAAGCTTTAAAAATAGCTTAAACATGGAAAACATTTTAAATGGAAGTAAAATTATACTTCCCACCTCAAACAAAAACTGCAAGAGTGACCCAAAATTTCAAAATTTCCTTAGTTGGAATGACACAACTTTTGGACAATGACTAGTATTAGAAGACTTTAACTGGTTTTCCTCCTTTTGTCCCTTCATTTGACTTGCTCGTGGGGTTTTTTTTGAGTTTTGACACCTTTTCATAACTACTGAATTTTGGCTACCAGTCTATTTCATGGGCGTCTCACAGATTTAAAGCTTCTGGGAAAGAAATTATTTCACTTTGTAACAATAGTCTGAAAGATAAATGTGATTTAAGTCATGTGCACACTCTTTGGAAAATCAAAGGAAGAAGACAGGTGCTCTAAAACTGCTACTTATTCTAAGAGAACTACTCTTACGTTGATTTGCTCATATATAGACCTCTCCATCAAATTTCTGTGAGATGAAAACCAGTCTTACATGTAAAGCTCCATGATTTTTAAACACTTCTGATAATCAGTCCCTTAAAACTATGTGTTGTTAATTGTCTAATCTAATCAATCTGTGCAATAGCACTGATTCACAATAGCTGAGATCTGACTCATTTTCCTTCACTTACATGGAATACCCCCATGCTTCACATCTTTTGAACAACTGCAAGTATGTCATAATTTTATTTCTCTGGAACAGCTGAAATTTCTTTTCTGCTTGGAATGCTAATCCTTTGAATACTTTACTATTGGGTTTGGGATTATGGACAACACAGAGGGATCATTTATCAGTTTAATAAGTCATTATAGTTATTGTCTAGGGATAGCTGATAGTTCCAGTGCTAACTCACTGCATTTGGATTTGCATGTCATATATTCTTTAGTTAACCCTTGTCAGGAAACTCCTAAATGAATGAATAAAGTATTTATAACTGGCCCAACTTTCTAAATCACTTAGGTGATAGTTCTGTGTCTCCAACAGCTTCCAGGTAGACACCTCAAGAATGTTTGTGTTCCTATTTTCAAGCTATCACATCAACAAATATATAATTTCAGTGTCAAATGGTAAATGGTTAACTGTCTTAATCTAAAAGCCAAGTGACTAAACAACTTTACCAAAGAGACACTGCACTCAAACCCAGAATTAGGACTCAGGCTTCTGCGAAGCTCAGGCACATTAATGAAAGGTGTTTTTTGGTTTTTTTTTTTGTTTTGTTTTGGTTTTTTTTTTTTTTTTTTTGTTTTTTTTTCCTGAGGCTTTATTTTTAACTGTGCAATCATAAGGAATACAGAATTCATGGTGTAAAGAGTTAAGAAAGCAGCATAATCTTGAAAAAGAAAAGGTCGTGTTTTCATAATGCTATAATAGTCCAAATCAAAATAAATTCCATCTGGACTTTTGGAAAAATATATCACCACTTCAACTGAAAATAGCCAGATAGAAAGAGTGCACTATAGGGTGATAGTGAAAACACAGCTTAACATTTAGGGACTAAATTTGATCTCTGATATGATTTGTGACATTTATGGACTTGTACAGTAGCTCTTGTTCAGCACTACACAATAAAACACACCTGGATGCCTGACAATAAGATATGTTCTCAGGCATGAAAACAATACACCAATTTCCCCAAAATGTTTGCATTTCTCCCTGACAGTGTATTTTTCAGAATAGTACTCAGATAAGTACAGTCACTCTCACAGAAAATTCAATTTCCATGGTTAAAGCATGATACAGATTATTTGCAAATGTCTTTCTATTAGGGAACAAATGACAGAATACAGAATTTTCAAACTAATAAGTACTCAGTAGTTGTCTCATATAAAAACATATATAAATTCATTGAGTTAGTTAAAAAAGAACTTTTTTTACACTAGTGATTCACAAGGAAATTACCATTGTGTGGTGTTATATACATTAGAGATTTAAGAATTTAGTATGGCCTATATATGTTAACAGTGTATAAAATGAAGTGAAAAAAATCCACTGTTTCAAAGAATTGAGAAATACATGTTGTTTCCAGTTGTTAAAAGTGGAAAACTGTCACTAAAATCTTTCAACCCAGTGTTAAGGCATTTTTTACATTTCTTCCTCTAGCTTAGCTTGCTATTCATTTTGGTGACTTTTTTGCTTAATTTATGCTTTCATTAATTACACAGTGATGTAGTTATCATGGGCCAGATTCAATGGGGATGTAAAGCAGTGTGATCAGTAGCATTATAGCAGCTTGTATTTGGCTGCTTGTGATCATACTAAAGGTTGCCCTTGAAGTAGGTTGTAGCAAAGCCACTAGCCAAAATACATATTTTTCTAGGACTGATGTTAAAAAAATAAGGAAACTCCAGTCTGGAAATGTTTTTATTTCTGCATATATTTGGCATGTCTTCCTCCTACCTTCTTTCCCCTTGCAAACTATCAGTGCACATTATCTCAGAACAAAACATTAAACTAGTTGAAGCATATTTCAATCTGTAATATGTAGCCATTGGAAAAAAAGTAGATGTGTAAGCATTTTCATTTTATGTATCCTCAGCGTCTCATTCTTCTCTAAATGCATGCTTTCAAGAAATAATTATGGGGGTAAATTCATGGCCACTTTCTGTTAATAATTTTGCAGTGCAAACTCTATTGACTTCAAGGGGTCAAACTCAATGGAAAGCAAGATTTAGTATACGAAATATAGGATACTATAAGCACAGTAGTATGTATATGTAGAAGACATTTTACCTCTCTTTACTAAAATTCCTTTTGAATAAAAGGGTGTGCTCTGTAGCATGTAAAAGTGTGGGTCTATAGAAAACACTGTCAAGAGTTTTACACTAGAAAAACCTTCCTGTGTAGAAGCCTGAATTTTGATCTTGACTTTTCCAGTAACCTTCAGTCATGCTAACAGAGTCAAAATCCAAATTTAACATTTAAGTTTTTAGATGTTTGTTTTAATTTTCATCTTTTGTCTCTATCTCTTTTTCCCAGGAGAATCAGAGCTACTAAAAAAAAAAAAAAAAAAAACCCCAAACTTTTTTGAAGGAACATGTACCACTTTTAGCAGCCTGAGGACCAGATTTTCAGACATGACAAAATCATGCAAATCCTCTGTCAGTAGAGATTTATTCATTCACATGAACTGAATAGTTGTCCCTTCTCTGCAAACTTGAAGACAAGCTGGTGAGATATCAAGCAAGAGTGTTCTGCCATGGTCTGTACAAGGCTGCACATATGTAAAACTCATTGGGTTAATATGTGCCCTCACAATTGTCTCCACTGAAATAGCTCCCACTAATTTTAATGCAAACTATGCCTGTTAGTTCTGGATATTTCACTGCTTCCAGTAAGCACAACAGAAAAGGGTCAGACTGCAGTGCTGCTTGGTATAAATTTTACAGTCATTTTATATCTCTCAACATTGTTTCCATTTATCTATTGAAGATAGCATTCTTAATTTCAAATATTTCTGGATAATAGACAAAGGGCACTTAAAACTGTCACATAGTTTAATGTTTCTGATAACAAAATGACAGGATTTGAGATAAAGATAGCAAGTTAATATAAATTTCTACAGAATAACCACAGCTACCAGAAGAATGTAAAGATTTTTCATGAATTTTTATATGTGGTGTAACAGTCCCTTCCAAGTGTAGAATTTCATTCAACTTTTTAAAATTAAAGAAAAAATAACATCCCTAAACTGATTTCACATAAGTGAGAAATTATAAATAATTAGCTAGTTACTTTTAGAATTCTCCTGACAGTTGTGTTTTGGTTCTTTTTTCTTTTTTCTTTTTTTTTTTTTAATGATACGTTGATATGCCTTAGATGGAATGGTTTTAGCTAGACAAAAAGATAACCATGAGAATGAAAACTCAGGTTCTCAGAGAGCTGTACTTGTAAGACACTCTCACTTCTGTTACATATCAATTCTCTTTTCTACTTCACATACACAGAGAAATTAAACCAAAACACAACAAGAACAAAACAATCACAGAATCACAGAATCATAGAATGTCAGGGGCCAGAAGCGACCTCAAAAGATCATCCAGTACAACCCCCCTGACAGAGCAGGATCACCTAGACCAGATCACACAGGAACATGTCCAGGTGAGTTTTGAATATCTCCAGAGAGGGAGACTCCACAACTGCCCTGGGCATCCTGTTCCAGTGCTCTGTCACCCTCACACTGAAAAAATTCCTCCTCGTGTTTACATGGAACTTCCTATGCCTCAGCTTCCACCTATTGCCCCTTGTCCTGTCATCAGGCATTATTGAGAAGATCCTGGCTCCATCGTCCTGGCACTCACCCTTTAAGTTTTTATAAACATTGATCATGTCATGGATCCCGTCATTGATCATGACGAGAGCATCAGTCTCCTTTTCTCCAAGCTAAAGAGCCCCAGCTCCTTCAGTCTTTCCTCCTAAGAGAGATGTTCCACTCCCTTAATCATCTTTGTGGCTCTGCACTGGACTCACTCAAGCAATTCTATGTCCCTCTTGAACTGGGGGGCCCAGAACTGGACACAGTACTCCAAATGCGGCCTTACCAGGGCAGAGTAGAGGGGCAGGAGAACCTCTCTAGACCTACTAGCCACACCCCTTTTAATACACCCCAGAATGGCATTAGCCCTCTTGGACACAAGCACATTGCTGGCTCATGGTCAGCCTCCCATCAGCTAGGACCCCCACATCCTTTTCCCTTTTTCTGCCTTCCAACAGATCAGTCCCAGCCTATATTGATACCTGGGGTTGTTCTTTCACAGATGTAAGACTCTACACTTGCCCTTGTTGAATTTCATTAAATTTCTTCCTGACCAACCCTCTAGCCTGTCCAAGTCTTGCTGAATGGCAGCACAGCCTGCTGGTGTGTCAGCCACTCCACCCAACTTGGTGTCACCAGCAAACTTGATGACAGTACATTCTGTGCCCTCATCCAGGTCATTCATGAATATGTTGAACAGAAAACAAAACAAAGCCAACAAAAAACCCCAAACAACAACAACAAAAACAACAACAAAACAAACCAAACAAACAAACAAACAAAATAAAACAAAACAAAGCAAAACAAAACAAAAAACCCCAAACCACTGTGTCTGTATTTATTAGATTCTAGAGCCATTTGGGATATTTTCTGACTGCATCCAAATAGCTTTCCTGACTACCTTGGCCGATTTCTGCATCAGAAAGGCCATGCTCTTCTAATCCAAGTCTTCTCTGCTGCATGTTTACAGTTGAACAAATTTATTGTCATTCTAGAAATATTTTTCCCCTCTTGAGATGCCTGCCTCAACCTGGAGAAAGAATCAGTGATTTTTCTAATAGTACAGCACATAAAATTCTTTTTTTGTTGATCTTTGTCTTATAAGATGTATTACAGCTGTAGCTCTTGCTATAGCTGTATTATTTAATGCAAAATGAATTATACACATATAAATGTATGCTCATTTTATTGAGGACCAGGAGACTTACATTGGGATTTAAAATGTTTTTACTGTAAGTCAACATTTAGAAATCTTCAGAGAACTATGCAAATATATAAAAAATATGCAGATAAGTATGATTAGAGTCATCCTTCAGGTGAGTAAACATGCAAAGTATGGAACCTGGGCTGGTGAAAGGATGAGATACCTCCAAGTTAGGCACTACTTTATATTTGTCCCCAGGAGATAGGTAACAATGCCCTGACCTGGGGACCAAGTCTATGTAAATGGAACATGGGAGAATGAAGGGTCTCTACCCAGGAGTAGCACATCAAAAACATCAGTCACAAGCGTGGAACTTGAATGCTGCCCCACGATCCAGTCTGTGATCTACATCAGAGCTCAGATGGAATTGCTCACACTCACTTGAAATCTCAGCTCCGTGAAAATCTAGGGAGAAAAAAATCAAGCCCACCCCTTTGGAATTGCCATGCCAGTGTTATGCCAGCATTTTTATAACAGCTGAGCTTTAAAACAAATCTCCAACAAAAGGAAGGACCTTATGCTTTCACACTTTCTTTCTCCTCGAAGGATTCCAACCGACATTTGAGTTAAATTTTCTGCTTTGTTAGTTGTTTGTGCAACTTACTTTAAACAGGAGGAAAAAAAAAAAAAAAAAAGAAGAAAAAAGAAAGAAGCCTAAGTAGAGTTTAGAAACTATGTCTTCACTGTACCCCAAACTGCTATAATACAAAGGAACTTCCATTTTGCTTGTGCTTGTCTTTGGCCTGTGAATTACACACTGGGCCAACTGGAAAACAATTGTAAAACCCTTCTGAAATAGCTGATCTATATTTGTGGGTAAGGCAGTCTTCTAGAAAGGAGTTTTAAATCCCTAATGTTAAAATAGACCTGGAATCTAGGTTTCTTACTTGCTAGGAAGCAAACTAAGTCTTGTGCAGGCATCAAGACCTTCTTCTCAGAAGTACTTTAAAAGAAGGAACCACCCCTGCTGCATGGAAGGCATCATGATGTTTTGGGCTCTGATTTCTGCTTTCCTTTTAATGACTGCACAATGTAAAACGCTTCAACAGGAACCAAGGCAGGAAACAAAATACAATTCTTCATTTTCATCTGAAAAACTAAACTTCTTTTATTGTTTTGCTTTCTAATCTCATAAATCTTTCATTCCTTTGCTTAATAGCATAGTACTAAAAGGAGGGATGCAGGAGCGTCTGTCTGTTCCCAGATCAGCCCTAGAGTTAAGGAACGTCCCTAGGATGAAGAATTTCTGAATTTGGACCCTTTCAGACTGAACAGGAAATGAAACTCAGCTCTGCAAATTCTGCAGACAGTGCTCTAACCATTAAGGTAGGCATTATATCTATCTGGTAGTCACATTTAAAAGAAAATGGTGGCAAGAAGAGAATTTGACCAGGATCATAAACACTGGTGGCTCATCTCAGAAAAACGTTTTGCAGGAACTTCCATTTTTCTGGATCACAATTAATGAACGACATTGCTTAGTCCTGTCAAAACAAACAGAATAATGCATTTTAAATTTATAGCAACATAACAAAGATACCTTAGATGGAAGAGCCATTAAGGATTTTGTCACCTGGCCCTAGTTAAGAAGAGGTGTTTTTCAGAGTCCAAATTCCACTTCAGAGTGCTAATTCTTTCTCCAGAGCACTTTTAAAATCGTCTTCTTCCATCAAAGTCTGATTCATTTTTACTCCTTTTCCATTTTCCCGAAGAAAGCAAAAAAAAACCCTTTTCTCTTCTGTGATGTGGGTGACTGCAGGAGTCTTTGGCTAACAGTGAAATAGGACCAGAGAAACCATTTATGTAAAAATGCATGACAGTTAAACAGTGAAGGAACCACCTGATAGACCTGGGAATCCTGGGAGGAAAACCAATACTAGCCTGATTTTCTTAACACTTTGGGTTGACAAGCTCAACATTTTTTAAAATGTAGCTGGCTACTTAGCTGCCAAAATATGTCTGCAGGCACCATTTTTTAAAAATGTGGTATTCCTGTGTAAATTGATGAATCATATTTTTCACTGGAAAAACATTTAGCTTTATTGGAAGCATAAAGAATAATGTTTTTCCCTCCCAGCTTTTCAAGGATTACATGTATCTGTTGTTAGGGAAAATAAAAGAATCATAGACTCACAGAACAGGTTGAGGTTGGAAGTGGCTTTGGGATATCATTTTGCCCAACCATCTGCTCAAAAGTGATTGATCATGCAGGTCTGTGTCTGGTCAGAATTTGAAAATCTCCAAGCATGGAGACTCTACAATTTCTATCAATATTTTTATCCAGTATTTGACCACTCTCAAAGAAAAAGATCTTTCTTATGTTTAGATGGAATTTCCTGTATTTCAGTTGGTGCTCATAACCTGTTGTCTGTTCCCTGGACACCCCTGGGAAGAGACTGGCTTGCTTTTCTTTTTAATCTCCTTCCCTCCATCACATATTTCTACACTGATAAGATCCCCCTGAGCCTTCTCCAGGCTGAACATTCCCTGCTCTCTCATCCTCCAGTACCTTAATCCTCCTTGTGTCTCTTTGCTGGACTGACTCCAGTAAGTCTATGTCTACCTCTTATTGGGGAATACAGAATGGGTTCCAGCACCCTTGATGAGTCTTGTCAATGGTCAGTAGAGGTGAAGGATAAACTCTCTTGTTTTTCTTGCAATACTTGGCCTAATGCAGTCCAGGATACCATTAGCCATTGCCACAAGGGCACAGTGCTGGAGCATCAACTTGTCCACCAGGACCCTCAGGTCCTTTTCTGCAAATCTGCTTTCTAGCTGGTCAGCCACACACTGTACTAGTGTCTGGGGTTATTCCTGCCCTGTGGCAGATGAAAGTCAGTCAGGAAGTAGTTGATTGAACACACAGGGCTTCAGTGGCTGAAGACAATACAGTGCAGCAAAACCCTAACATTCTATGTTACAGAGAAGGAGTTTATATAGTAGACTGGGTGAAAGAGTAGTTTTAGTTTAGAAGATAAATGAACAAACAATTGTAACTAGACAGCTAAGCATTCAATTACCATTACCCTAATTTTAAGATCCCAGTGAGTGAAAGACTGGAATGTTAGACTAACAGGCAAGGTTGTCTGATCATTCGATCAGATGTCTTTTTGGAAAAAAATCCATTTCTTGTAAAGGAGTCATCCAAAATCTTCCACTACACTTAAATAACTGAAGCTTGGCAGATTTAACTACACATGCTGCTGTTATCATAAGTTTGTTTTAAAACTGGTAAATTAGTAGATGTTCTAGATAGTTTGTCCTTTTAATCTATTTAAATTCTCTATTCTCCAGTGACTCATTAACATTCAAAATCCTATCTACCCTTTTTTATATGGGGTTAATGAGATCTATATAAATGGATATTATGTATTCCTTTGGATATTTAAATGGGTTTATTGGGTTTTTTTAATTATTTTTAAAGATTGGTAATAGCATACAGTGGATTCCTTACCCATTCTGGAGTCCATAAGAGTTAACAGTCTTCTTTAACACAAAGCCGTAGCCAAATTGCATGTCTTAGAATTAGTCTAGTTAAGAATGAGATTTTAGAAACCAGATCCAGTTATTAATCATTTCAAATTATTTATCTCCACCCCTTTATTATTAACACAAAACGTTTGGAAATCTCAACGCTGAAATGCTTTCTCATAAATTTTTCCATTAATCCGACTCCCCTCTACACACACATATAATACAGGGACCTGACAGCTGGTCTGTTGGCACCAATTGCTTAGACTCCTTGAGGGGAAAATAAACCTTTTAAAGAACCCTTATATTTTTCAAACAGGTTTTAAAAACAAAAGATGTGTCACATTCTGAGTCTAAGAGCTTTTCCAGTGCATCTTTCAACATTCAACTTCACTATCCTCTGTTTTACATCTATATAGCTAAGAGAAAGTATGGAAGAGCTGTTGATAATGACAAGTCACATTATTCTTAGGATATTGTCTATTCTTGAGTCAGGGTGCTACTGAGAGTCTGATATTATTATTAAGCTCAAAGTGTAATGTTTTTATTTATTTCTGACCCTGGATATTAATGTGATTCATACCACATTGTTTGTGGTAGAGGTTCTGTTCAGTTGTTTGTACATAGGCACCTTGTATAATCTGATAATCCACAAATCAATCAAGACATGACACAGATTTATGTAGTCCTGGAGAGGCATTTGGAAATCGGGAAGGATACGTAAGGGCTTTTCTGTAATATTATATATTTAGGTGCAAAACTCAACCAAGACTGAATTCAAGGCCAGCTCAGTGATTTCACTTCAGGTGGCTGTGTTATCAGAAATTAGATCTTGCCCCAACACATAGTTTGGAGTCCTGCAGTCATTCAGCCATAAGTTGCTAACATCCTGTTTTCCACCTCCTCCCAACAAAAATACTCAGACTAGGGACAATTTGTGATTCAATGAAACATTTGTTCAGTGGGTGCAGCCAAAGTAAAATAATTTCCTTCCTTATCTTCAGTGAAAACTATGTGTCTCCAGCTTTTAAGAGTGCTTTCTAAATCCCTTTTCCTCTTTACCACAAAACAGTACAACTCAAAATCTCTACCTGATCTAAAGTCACTATTAGATTATTTTTAATAATTTAATGGTGATGAAAGCTGTTTTTAGCTACAGTGCTTCTTTCAACAGCAAAGATATGATTGCCATTTTTATACAACAGAGTAGGTTACATCACAAGTAATGGTATAGGAATAATTTCTGGGACTGACTTCTTAACTGGTGTAACATGACCTATGACAAGTCTAAAACATGTGAGGAGTTGGCAGTGATTGCAAAGGAGGACACCACTCAGGAAAAAGGTGTGGTGAATTCTAGCTCCAAGAGGACTGCATGAAAAGTTCATCCAAAAGCTTACATGAACATATGTGTAACTAAGGAGATCCTTGTAAACAAGCCATAAGCCAGCTACAATGTCACCCTGAGTGAAAAAAATAAAGAATAATTTGGATTAGTGAATAGAAAGTGGGACATGGGTACTGTAAAACACTGATAAAGAGCTGTTGATGTGGGAACTGTAAGAATCAACATTAATGAAAAGCCTTGAAGGAGACTGTCTTTACTCACAAGTGAATAAAATTGAAGTATATTTAAACATGAGAGGGATACTCTTAAGTATGAAGTATAAAGAAGGCAGTAATGGGAACAATTTTTTTTTTCCTGATAAGCCGTTATTTAAATGTCAGTCTATGGGACTTCCTTGTAACTCCATTAGTTCATGTCTGCTTTATATTCTTCTAAAGCCAAATCTGTGGACAAACTTCTCAAATGGTGTAAAGTTAGCTCTGAGAAAATTAATTCAATGGGGACAAGCTAATTTAGGATACTGCCTCATAGTGGATTGCTATGATATACACTGTGGAAAACAGGAGCATAATAAGATTATCTGCTTTGTAATGTTAAGGACCTAAACCAGACAAAAATGAGCTATGATGCTAAGATACAGTCCGTATTGCTACAAATTTCACAGACAGGCCAGATTAACCTAAACTCTAAAACTACATGTAACTGTTATTTGCAGAGTCATAACATGTCCATCCCAACTATGAGCCTTATAGCCCTTCTGCTATATGCAGGGAATACCTTATCCCCCAGCTTTCACACTGCTGTGGTTTGGCTGCTGCTGTGAGCAGAAGGCTGCAGCTCTGGAGCAGTCATGTCAATGTGCACCAGCAGCCCTGCTTCTTAGCAAGTGCTGCAGGGACAGTAAATCTGCTTCAACCTGCCTGATGTTGTTGTGATGATGATGAATTTTTCAGATACACCAATAAAATGTATTTGCTGGCATATAGTCTAGACCTCCACAGACCTCTCAAACTGTTATGTACTTTTTTTCTACCCATAGAGAACTTGGACTTACATGACCTGTAGAAATGGTACTTTTCCTCTCCAGTTTTTCCAGGGCATGATAGATACCTAATTGCTTAATTGGTACTTACTCCTTTAGATTTTTTTGCCATAGTCTGCAGAAAATTATTTTACTTCCATTTGGTTGTGTTTTATAACCTACAGAACATAACAATCTTTTCTGTTACTATAAATGTCCACATAACTTTTAAACAGGTGCAAACAAACAATTCACCTATTACATACACCATACACAATCCTATAAAATAAATAATGCCCTCAAAGATTTTTTCAGTTAATCAAGTACAAATGTTGGCTTCCAAAGTTTGTCCGTCAGTAAGAATGATTTCACTTATAGCCTATTTTATAAGTTTTTCTCCAGTTGAACTCTATAGCATCACAAGAGATTTACATGCTATAATCACAGTAAATCTTGTAGAAATTTTGCTCAAACTACTCATCAGAGAAGTATTCTTAAATTATTATCTGATATCCATGCTATTGAACTAATAAAACAACAGTATATGTAATGTGAGAACTGATCACCAAAATAAGAAGAAAATCTCAATGTGCATGACACAATTAGTTGTAAAATTACATGGGCTATGCTAGCTCTTGAATAGTAAAAGTTAATGCAATTTTAGTTTAATTTTGTTCTACATAACAACATTAGTATAAACAGCAGAGATTCCTTTTATTATTTTTCAGGATTACTGGTATATGTCTGAACTACAAAATATAGAAAGACGTGAGCCAAAAAGATTAAATACCTACATAGAGATTTTTTTTTTTTTTTCTGAATTACGCTATTCTTATAAAAGACTGAAAAATTCAGCTGGATTTCCAAGTTGGTGGGTGCAGTATGTACATATCTGATCTGGTATGATATAAAGCACTGAGGCTCCCTTTTTTATGTACTTATTCATTGTCAACTCCAAAGACTGCAGATTAACTTGAACAGTTTTGTCCCACCTGAGTGATGGTCTGATGAGAGTGAGCTGCCAAAACGTATGTATAAACACAGTTCAGAAGAAAATCAAGGAATCTGTTGCTCAAGGCAAATGTATATGCTGGACAGATGAGGACAAACCTTTGAAAAGAAATTATTCATTTCTTTTTTTTTTTTTTTCCAGACATATGTTAAAGCTGCCCTTGGGACAGGAAGTCTTATAGTATGATCTATTCTATTTTAACCTCCCCCATTTGAGGATTTAGAGTAGGCTGTCCCCTCCATAGCAATAATGTCTGTATGCCAGGAGACAGACATCCCATGGGGAGATAATTTTGACACAGTGACATAAAGCACACTTCATGTTCAGTGACCCTTTAGGGCTGTTGCAGTGTGCTCCCTGCCTCACCTTTCTATAGCTCTCCTCCCTTTTGGCTGCCGTTGTCATTCCCAGCCCCTTGCTGGAACAGCTTGTCAAGGGATTTCCTGCAGTACAGAGGAATAGGTCATTCTGAAGGTCAAGCACAGCCCTGAATGCTCTCATCTGCTGTGATGGAAACCACTGGACCAAAATCAGCATTTTATTAAAACTCTTCATAAAACTTACCTTCTTTTGAAGACACCAGAAGACCATCAGCAACAAGTTTAAGAGGGATGATGAAACTATTGTTCCTCTCTTAATGAAGACTGACTGTGCTGGAGCCATTCCTCCTCTGAGCTTCTTCTCTGATGTGTTCTTGAAATGTTCAATACAGACTTTGCTGGAGGCTATACCATCACTTTCTCTGCTATAAACAGTAGTGAACAGTGTACACAAGTTGTACATAATGTCTGCCTCATGATTAAGTCTAGAACTCTGGATTCTGGATTGTTTTGCAGAAGTTCTCATCCTAATGGAAATAATTCATAAAATTATAATGAAAATTATTTAAATCAAGTAATAGGAAGAAAGGAATGTCCAGTCAGAGGAGGACGGATCCCACTCTCTTCTGCTCTGCAATGGGGTATGCTGATGGCAGACCATTTTCCCTAGGTATTTCCCAACATAAATTACCTCCTGTTCCTTGCCTCATAAAAAGATGCAGAAAATCACTCCTATGTCATGATCAGAATGGCTCTGGGAGCCCCTCCACCTACACAGAGAAATATACAACCTCCCTCAACAGTAGCAGTCCTCAAATCACTGAAATGCCCGACAGTCCCAAATAACTCCTCCCTGGCCACCAGTACCCAGACTAACCTGTGCAGTCACTTGCAGCAGACATCAAGGACTCTGGGTACATCCAAGGCCTCCCTGCTGCAGTGTGGCATGCCAAGGACGTGCAGAGAGGCTTCCTCCCTGAACCCCTCTGAATGAGGAAGAGTATGTGAGAAAGTCTCTCGGGTTTCATCACCAGTGGACTGATGGACTTTTAAACAGGCAAACCTAAGGAACAGTGTTTGTAAGCAGATGCCTAGGGAAGTGGAAGCAGACAGCCAAAGATATAGGATACTTCTCTCATCATATTGTTCCATCTTCCAAATCTTTTCAGTCTGAGGAATTTCCGAAGCCTGGTGCGGTTTTTCTGTTGGGTAACCCCCAACAGACGTCTCTTCTAAGTATTTGCCTGATCTTTGATTGAATCCACATAGACTTCTTGTGTACACAACATCTCTTGGCAAGGAATTTCACAGAACTGCTATCCATTGTCAGAGAACCACCTCCTTTTGTTTCTTTTAAATCTCTAACTTTACTTGTTGTGTCCTCATTCTTGTACTGGAAGACAGTGAAGGGCCAAGCTATCATCACCTTGTCCATGCTACTCATGATTTCATATAACTTTTCTACAATATCTCAATATCTCCTTTTGTTTTGTTTTGGGGTGGGTTTTTGTTTCTTTATTTTTAATCCCCATACTCAGATATTTGATATTAAGCAGTCACAAGTGAAATTTTCTCCATATGTTGCACAGGGAGCCTGGGTTGCCACGATTATGAGAGACAGTTTGCTACGAGCTCTGCATTGCAGTTTAATTGCTTTTGTGAATCTGCTCAGGTGAACTTGTTGAAAATCATGTTTCTGAAAGTTATGTGAAATTAAATAATGTTTGCATATTCATTTTAATTTGTGTGCTTGTAACATAACATCCCAATCTCTGATTTTAGGATTACTGGCAGGAACAAGGCAGCAGATGCAGGGGAGCTGTGAGCTTTTTCCAGCCTCATGTGGGATTACTCTATTCACAGTTATCATCCTGCAATTCCTCACCTTTTGCCTACTTAAATCAAATGTTATATATAAATGCTAAATATTCCATATTGGTACTTTGGGAATGGTAACAATAACAGTAATTAATGTTTGTTTAATCTCCCTCTTTGGATTTCAGTGTCAAAACAATAATACAGTCAGAAGGACAACAGGGAGCAAATAACTCTGTGATAGCAATTTCCTAAATCAACCAGAGGGCTAGAGACATAAGAAACTAATATGGATCTGTCTCAGACAAAGTTGGGACAGAAGGGAAGAGAGATAACCAACTACTTGAGTCTCTGATGATAAGAATACTGTAGTACATACTGAGAAAAATTAGGCTGATAGAAGATGGTATTTGCAAAGGTGTCATCATAGAAAAATATAGAACATCAGTTCACATGACTTATCATGCGTGTATGACACAGGAACTAGGCAGCATAAAATTTAATAATCTCATTTCAGAGATCTGAAGCTCTAAATAAATGGATATGAGACAAGCTGAGGCCTACCTCCCCTTAAAAAGTAGTACAATAGTTAGAGAAATGATCTGAGAGACAAAACACACAACTTAAGCCTCCTTTATTTTGAAGCAGTGGAGATATCCTTCCAATTTATGTCTACACTAGTCAATGTGACAAAGCAAAGGCATGCACCCAAGATCCGTCCTACAATAATTTACACAGGCAAATCACTGGCAGGAGCAGCTGAACTGTTGGACCAGGCCAAGCAACACCCTTGTAAACAATAGCCAGATATGGTTCGTGAGCTAGCATAGGCAAATAGACCATATTGTTGTGGCTACCCTGTTGTGGTAGGGAAGAGGGTTTAGCTGAAATGTCACATGCCAGTTAATCCTAGGATCACAGAATGGTTTGTGGCTTATTTTGCTTACTACTAAATATGCAACCACAAAAGTTGAGAGCTATGCACTTAAGCTCCAGAGAGAGGTAAAATTTCAGACAACATACTGCTTATATTTCTAATATGTTTCCTGTTGCCTAGATCTCCCAATCAACTAGGTTTGCTTAGAGCACTGGCTGGGTTACTTTTCTGAAGCTTATCATAATCTTTTTGGTTTTTTCTTACTGTTTCAGAGAAAAGCTTGGCACCTAGCACAGCAATCTGGATTGCATTCCGAGAGCAAATACAAGCTCTTTTTGGATCTAGCCTTACTGTAACACCAAAGAGGAACAGAAACAGGGAGGATGACATGGTAAAATAAGAAAAAAAAAACAAAAAACAAAAACAA
>JANHGN010010564.1:125931-143266 GCA_024605025.1 Megaceryle maxima | reverse complement strand
GGTAGCCTGCTAGACCTACAACAGACACTCTCTATTAACCCCCCTCCCTATACAAAGAGGAAGAGAAAGGGAATAAGGGAGAGAGACTTATTGTATAGAAAAGGAAACTAGAACAGCCTTAATGGAAATTAAAATAATAATAATATGGAATCTATATAAATATATACAAAACTGGTATCAAACCCAACCCCCCTGATGGCAATTACATCACCATCACCACTGATGCTGTGGAGCAGGCACTGGGAGAGTCCCAGACTGGGCCCAGCAACAGACAGGAGCTGTGTTTAGAAGCTGGATTCTGGTACTGGATTCAGGAACACACAGATCGGGATCAAAGGCAGAACGGACAGAGTCCTTCTCAGATGAAGGAGAGAGAAAGAGCCAGGACAAGAGTTTGACCCTTGTTACCCCTCATCTTTATACCAAATATGACATATATGGGATGGAATCCCTTGTCAGTCAGTTTAGGGTCACCTGTCCTGTGCGCTCCCTGCTGTGTGGCCTTTTACTTTCTGTACCCCCCAACGTGGTCACAAGTTCCAACATTGGCCTTGGTCTGCACAACCCTGTACTAACTCTAAACATGGGGTGTTATCACTGCTAGAAGCAGACATTGTGAAAACACACTACTAATTTCAGACAGTGTGGTTAGTTAGAAGAATTGACCTGAAAAGGAAAATCACTGAACAGAATTAGTTCTGACCTCACTCAAATGAGGACACTATGAAAAACAGTAACATTTTTGCTGATGGTTATGTTTCATTCACTAACTGTATAGTTACATTGAAGTATCTAAGTGCTGTCCCAAAGATGCACCAGAATGCTTTGCATGAACAGTATGCTCACAAAAATTCACATTGCAATTGATAGAGGTTTGGGGGTTATCCTGAATGCAAGACTGGGCTTGTAGCAAATGCATTTAATCCTTTCAAGAAAAAAGTAATAAATTACAAGAAGTTGAAAGGAAGCCTTATAATTCTCCTCCTGTGAAAGCTAGGAATGTTTCATGTAAAAATTCAAAAGCTGTTTGTTCTGACCAGTAGAGCATGTTCTCAATCCCTGACCACTGGCATGGAAAGGAAAAGAAATGGGTAAATACCAGAAAGGTAGCAGAGCTTTGGAAAAAAAATAACCAAAAATAAACCCCAAAAAATAACCACCAGAATAAGTGAACAATAATTAATCTTGAAGCTCATTAATATTTTTTTTTCTGTCATTACTGTTGTTATTTCCTTTATCTCTTTGACCCCTGGGGCTACATATATAATTACAAAAATGAGCAGTAGATTGGAGAAAGCCTTTTAGCAGAGAATTGACTTGACAAGATACTGATCTGCACCTTGTTTTGGGAAGCCCAGACATATGACTGTCCAGAAGGCAAAGAAGGCTTCACAGCAACCCAGGAAAAAAAACCCTGTGACAGCTAGGAAAGAGGTAGGGCTACCCAAACACATTGATTCACAGCATTTCCCTGGCACCACTTTTCATGAGAGTCATCCAGGTTTTAAAGTTGACTTCCTCTGGTAAACTTCCAGTGAGGTGATGGTACCAGTTCTGGTGTCTGCTTTACTCCAGAAGGGAGTGGATTTGCTGGGTTTTCTCTCTCCCAGATGGTGTAAACTCTGAAGCTTATTCTCAATAGGCAAACAGGAGTTGTCACCCACAGTGCAAACATCAGTGTAAAGAATCCCTGACGTGCAGCATTCAACACAAAACAGATACTAACATCATCTCTGTATAGACAAGCAGGAAGGAAAAGCAAACACATTCTGCTTATATTCATTTACACATTATGTTGCCATAAGCTTTCCCCAAATATTATGTAGATGGAAAAGTAGACCTCATGCTGCTGTAAATCAGTAGTTGTGCTGTGGTGGCAGGAGAAAACAGTTAAGGGATTCAGTATTCTTCCAAGAAAAATCATACTTTTCAAATCCATCTGAATCATAGCCAAAGGAATATTCCTTATCTGGCTGCAATAAGCGTTCTTTCAAGCAGGAATATATGACCAACACATTATGCTCAGGCAAGGTTTATGCTTCCAGGAGATGGAAGGGGGTGTGAATTAGTGGGATATGGGCACCTAAATCTATTAGATTAAGAGACATTCAGGAATTTAGGCACCCAACCTTGAATGCATTTTAAAAGAATTTGGATTCTTGCAACCTTGCAGCCTAGGAGTTCCCTGAAATTTCTCTTCATAAACAGCGATTCATATTTTTATTAAAGAAACCACAAATGAACTTTGCACTTGGGAATTCTGCCACACACATTCTGAGTTGGAAATTAGTGAGCATGAGTTAGGGTGTTTAAATTTATGCATTACTGCAAAATTGCTGCTATACAACAACATCATTACCTTAACAGTTATTTTACTTACATTGGAAAAAAAATGTAATAATGAAAAAAAAGTTGGAGAAAAGAACTGATTTGGTTGCACCAAATAAAACATTTACATGCAATGCGTAACAGCACAAATCAACAGAGCTGTGATAAGGGCAGAATTTAGAACTCCTTTTTCTTTGATTCAGATTGTCTCCCAAGTTAAAGAGGTAGCTAAAACAACTCCTTTGTCTTTAGTAAAATAAGATCTGCTCATTTTTCAATATCTTAGTCTTTTGAACAGGACAGATTACATCTTAAATAAGTAGTGCTAAAAGCTACAAATAAAATTTTATGCAGCACCTTCATGAGACCCCAGACTATGGAAGGTGAACACCGCTATCCCCTTCACCATTCTGCATACATAACAACCTCTTCCAATTGTACTATTGAATCTGTTCGCCCTGTGAGTTAGTTCCCAGCTTGCTTTCACTTGTAGTCTGCTTGTCCAAATGGTGGATTAACCATATCCTGTATGTAGAGACTGAAGCTGTTCCAATATAAAGTGAGTTTAGATCAAATAAGCTTTCTAATTTCATGAACAACTTCTCCATGGTAGCTATTCTGCTCTGGAAACTTCTGACACCACACTTGGTATAGAAGTGAATAATTTACATTGAACCTGAGTTAAAAATAAGGCATGATCTGGTCATGTGTGGAGGAATCTTAGCTCTCCTGAAACACATTAAGGACCAGTGAAAAAGGCTTAATGTCTCTGGATGGAGTCATCTCTTTGTCATGGCCAGAACTAAGATGAATATAAATAAGTCCAGCTTTATTCCAGTGAGTCTTCTCAAACCATGTGGATACCTGCACTGGATTTCTCACAGTGCAGTTATGTCCTCCTCTGGTTTTATGCCTGATGTCTTCTTAAAAATTATATTATCCAGGTTTTCTATCATCTAGGCATTGTAGCCTCTCAGTAATAATAAAGATTTCATTGTATCTGAAAACTTGTTGATTTAACACAGAAACAACCGATTCCTCAGATGCTATCATTCCTTTCAGGGACTTGAGTCCACATGTCTAATGGGACCCCAGCTAGGAGATACAAAGTATTTTGGTAATTATGTCTTACAGCTTCTCCTCTGAAAGATCATCCCCTTTACATAGCCTTATTTAGTACAAAGAAAGAGTGAGCAAAAGAGATAGTTGGAGAGGAACTTGTCCAGAACTCTACAACACTCAGGTTAAACAAGCCCAAAACTGACTCCAGGCCCTGTTCCAATGCATATTTAATCATTTTATGCAAAGTGTGAAAGATGGCACAGCAAGGATTTAGAGGGCTTCCAGCCCAGAAAACTCTGTCACTTTCCTGGAATGTGGTAAATATGGGGCAGTGAAGGGCTTTGAAGTCAGGTCTCCTGTCTCCCAGAGATGTGCTAAAATTATAAGGCCCCTGAGGAAAAAAAGACCTCCTCTTTATTTTTCTGTTTACATTGGAGGGAGACAGAAAAGAAAAAAAAAAAAAAAAAAAAAGCTTAATGTGCTCTGAAGCTTCAATGCAGCCAGAAAAAAAAAAGGTATGTGTTCTTCTGCCTCTCTTGTGAATCCCCATGGGACTTTGTTGAGAATCAAAAAACCTCATAGTTCAGGTACTGAGGGCATGTACTCTAGTAAAAATATTTAGAGAGGTTAAAGACTTAACCTGTAGAAATGGAAGTACCTAGATGCAACATGTCATGTTTGGGATTCAGGTAGCAGTTTTGTCATTTGGAGGAAACAGCCTTCCAATCATTCACTGCGGATGGGAAACATTAACAAACCCTGTTGAAATCTGTGTCCCTCTGTTTGGGGCATATTCAGGTAATTCAACTGCAGCTCAATTTCCAGTTATTTCCCAAAAATGATCTGTTGAAAGTCTTCATGGTGATTAATTGCAGATTGAGGAAGGCCTCTCCACAAAATGGGAATCTTCCTAAAACCCTTTGTCATTACTTTCCCTGTATGCATGCATTTCAGAACACATGGTTTGTAAATTTTGGGTGTCATACTCAGCCTTCTGTTGGCATGTTTTCTACTGCAGTTTTGTGTTGTTATTTTTTAAGGTGGTTTTTCCAAATTAAGTAACTTTTTGAAAATTGTAATTTTAAACATGGGAAAAAGAGATTGAAATTTGCATCAAAAGTTATTTTACTAACTCAACAGATGACTATGAGGATGCAAGGGGAGATAATAGGAAGATATTTTCATTTTTAGCTTTTTTTATAAAAAAGAAGATATACTCATTATACTCTGAAGTTCAACTGCTTTGGTAATTAAACATAATTTAACAACAACAAAAAAATTTCTTCCCATTATTCACAAATAAAAATATTAGACTTCTGAATTTCATCCTTAACAAGAAAAAAATACAATTATGTCATGTCAAAAATCTAGTGAGATACATTAGGTAAAAATGTAATTAATTAAAGACATATAAAGAATACATCCCTAGTATCTGCATATGGAGGATTACCTGACAGATAAAACAATTCTTCTTCAGACATATAAGGAGAAATGTGAAAGCTTTCTATTAAACAGTTCTGATAAGTTACTTCTTAGCAAACTCTTCCCATTATAATTTTACTCTAGTCTGTATCACTTGGGAGGAAAACCACCAGGAACTGGGAAACACAGAATGACAGAATCATGCACCTTTTGTTTCCTGGACAAGCTCTTGCATAACTGGCTACAGGGGAGTTATTAGGAAAAAATCCCTCAAACTTCTTAAAAAAGTAAAAAATAATAGATCCTTCTGAGCAATTTGGAAGCTCCCTGCAATATATTCAATGCACTTGCTGCTTGTCATCCTCACAACATGCATTGTATTTGCTTATAACAGAACTAGGACAATAACGGAACTAGGACAGACTGGAAGCAAAAATTGTCACTTCCACGTGGTGATATGGTTATGTTTCATCATTGATCTTGCAGCTCTTGTAACTCCAAATTCCCTTGGAGTCCCCATGCACAACCTTGGTACCCCAAGTCAATCATAATGGGTGAGAGGACACGAAGGTATATATAGGCAAAATGAGTCAAATTCCTTTTTTGCCAATACAGGACTTTTAAAATCACAGTTTGGGCTTACGGGATGAGGTTTAACAAGGCCAAGTGCTGGGTCATGCACTTCTATCACAACAACCCCAGGCAATACTACAGGCTTAAGGAGGAGTGGATGGAGAGCTGCCTGGTGAAAAGTGACCTCGGGGCTGCTGGTGGACAGCCAGATGAACATGAGCCAGCAGCGTGCCCAGGTGGCCTGTATCAGAAACGGTGTGACCAGAAGGAGTAGGGACGTGACTGTGCCCCTGTACTCGGCACTCATGAGGCCGCGCCTTGTCCAGTTTTGGGCACCACAGTACAAGAAGGACAATGAGGTGCTGGAGTGGGTCCAGAGAAGAGCAACAAAGCTGGTGAGGGGTCTGGAAAACATGCCTGATGAGGAGAGGCTGAGGGAACTGGGGTTTTTTAGTCTAGAGAAAAGGAGGCTGAGACAAGACCTTATTGGTCTCTGCAGCTACCTAAAAGGAGGTTGTAGTGAGGCTGGTGTTGGTCTCTTCTCCCAAATTACTAATGATAAAACGGGAGGAAATGGCCTCAAGTTGCATCAAGGGAGGTTTAGATTAGATATTATGAAGAAATTCTTCACTGAGAGAGTGATTAGGCACTGGAACAAGCTGCCCAGAGAGGTAGTGGAGTCATCATTCCTGGAGGTGTTTAAAAAACAAGTGGATATAGCACTTATGACTATGGTCTAATGGATAGATAGATGTTAGGATGAAGGTTGGACTCGATGATCCTAGAGGTCCTTTCCATCCTAGATTGCTCCCCAGCTGCTGTTCACAGTGTAGCTGCTTAGATCAGACCATGAATAGCAGAATGACTCCTAAATTAAAACACCATAACCTGAGTCCTTTAATATACCATAAAAATGTCTCAAGGAGTCACAATTTTTCTGTATGTGTTATCTGTGTCACAAAACTGCTCTTCACACTTTCCACTTGGGCTTATAGGATAGTGGTGACTGACAGCTCTGCAACATGTGAGTCCGCTGCCTCCTGGCACATACTGGCCATGCGTGCCAGGACTCAGGGGCTCTATAAAAGCTGGACTCAGGAATGGACGAGCTGAGCTGCATATATCCTGCCATCGAGATCGTGTTGTCTCCGCGGGGACACCTGCTAAGCATGTGTGCTGACCAGATCCCCTGCACCTGGGGACCATACATCTGCCTGGTTTGTATCTTAGGGTAAGTAACACTGCTTTGCTTGCTTTGTAGGAATAATATTTTTGCCTGCTTTGTAGGAATAATAGTGGTATGGAACACAAACAATAAATAAGCCTTGGCAACTAATGATAATTTCATGTGGTGATTGAATACACAGATCCTTGACACCCTACTACATATATTTATCATAGAAACTTAGAATACTAGGTTGGAAGGGCCTTTAAGGATTATTTGGTCCAGCCTTTCTTGGGAAAATCACAGTCTAGATTAGATGACCCATCACCCTGTCCAGATGAATCTTACAAGTGTCTACTGATGGACAAATACTATTTAGCAAAACTCCAGGGTGTAAGCATAAAAACTGAAACCTTACATATTACTAAATACAGCAAAAGTCTCCTCTACAGTTTTAGGTAGTTACAGGAATATATAATTTCAATCTAAGCTCTTTAGACAATGTTAGGTGAATGTTTAAAGGCTGGATTTTATGTTTAAATTATCTTTCCATTTCTTTACCAACAATTCAGTCTCACTGCATGTTTTCACTGCTTCATATAATCACAGGAGTGATTATGAAAAACAGTTGTTAATCTGAATTCTAAGACTGGAGCTGAGCCTTGAGGCAGTTCACTCAAGATCTGCATCATCCCTCCAGGTGTTTCACTCTTTTATGTATTGAAAAAAACCACACAATGCACTGGCTCCTATGTCTAAGCAGTGAAACTGGGTGCAATGATTTTTGCCTTAGGAGACTTAAGAAGTCAATTTCACCTGAGATATAAATCCAGTCATTGGATTGAGTCAATTAAGTATTTGATGATCAGCACTCCCAAATGAAGGGCTGAGCCTGTGGCTTGCCAGTAACAGCCCAATATTTTGCAAGATAGTAATGTATTTTGTGAATATGAGAAAGCTCAATTATATTAAAAGCCTTCAGCTTAAACAAGGCTATTTCCTTTATTTCTTTTTCTTTCTAATTTTTGCACTTTGACAGTAATTACTTCACCTTGGTCTGGTTATTTCCTGAGTCTTAAAGCATAGAGTAATTCAGACATAGCTGTTTCAAAGATGCAAACAATGAGGCAGAGTAGCCCTACGCCAGCTTTTCCTGGAAATGTACATGAAATAGGGTTTAGTCATCATCATGAGATAAGTACAAGAATTCATTAATTAACTAGGATTTATTAACTTAACCACTGGTCTCCAAACTTTGAAATCTAATAAGTACTCTAGAACAGTGGGATTTTAATAATTTTCCTGTTTTCAAACAAAGAGAATTTCAAGTTATCAAAGGGTATTATTGCATTCTTTTTAGCTAAGCAATTTTGGTTCGGTTAGATGCTTTGCCAACAGAAAAAAAAAAAAAATCATCTCATTTCAAAGATAGAAAAGACAATTTAGAAATTTGACTTTTATTTTCAAGCTTTAGTCACATGCAGACTTGGACTGATCACTTGGGAGCTCACTGAATTTCAAAAGATATTTATATGTCCCATTACCCAGTGAGATTTCAAAATCACCTTGTGTTTAAGTTCTATTTGCCTTGCTTCTTGAAGACATTTTTCAACTTGCAGTGTTCTATCCATTACATTTGTCAACATCAGTAGATTAGTAATTAGTAAAAAATAGTACCACCACAGTGATCTAGGCTGTCTTAAAACAGTCATCATTCAGGTCCAAGCAGTCAACTATATTCTGCTGGCAAAATGAGAGGAAAATAATAATAATTTAAAAAAAAGCAATAAAGAATTTAGCCCTTCAAAATTTAAAATAATGGATGGAAGATTTCAGAAAATAAATAAACCAGACATTTTTATATATTTTAACTGGGGAAAACATCTCTGTTTTGTTGCTGGCAGTTTTATTTTCTCATTTGGTTTTGAGTGCATGTAAACAACGCTATATCTCAGAACAAAGAGATTGGGTAGAGCTGAGAAAATAGCACAGTGTGCAAGCTTCTCTTTGATGTTGAACAGTTCACTCAACAAGCAGTTCAGATTGTTCAGAATCCAACTTTAACAGCAGCTTGATCAAATTCACATGTAATGAACCTGTCCCCTGGGTATGTTACTGCTTGCTGAGGGATTGATCAAGAAAGCAAACTTCATACCTATTTTGTCACCAACATTCTCTTTTATATCTATTCTGTTATTTCTTAATGCCGGTCTGTATAACTGCCCCTAGAACATAAAAAAGAAGTGAATTTAATACAAGGTCCTTAACATTTTTTTATTAGGCTCCTGCTTTTGCAAACAGACTAGAACTTTGTCAATCACATGCAGAGCAAGCTTAGAGAAACCAGATAATACCTATGGCTCTAGTAGCATGATCTAAATATGTTCCGAGCTTCACAATCTACAGCTGTTGGCAAATAGTATCACACATAAATGTCCTTTATAAGAGATGTATCTTTATTTAAAACGTGATTCTTATATAAATAAAGTATGTCAGGAAAGTAATGTCAAATTGTTAACAGTGATATGAAGCAGTCTCCACATGTCATTTGTTCCTACTTCCATGCAAAAAAATGTTGAAAGAGCTAAAACATTCTTGGCTTCTAAAGTAGAAATCATATTGGATCTTTTAGCTATTTCCTTTGGGAGAACATTAAAGTCAACTCCAAAACATCAACAGGACATCTAATGAAAAGGACTGGTAAGAGAGAAATCACAAAAAAGAAATTATGATAGTTGTGGGGGTCTTGAAAGTTAGATAAACATTTCATGATTTAGCTGACTTAAAGACATTAGCCTTACTGTTGACTGTAGCAGTATTATACTGCAGTCATCCTTTGTATAAATGATATGAGGCTATCTATTTTACTCACAATTAAAAAGTTCATGTTTCTTTTCCACCAAGACTTTCTGATAATAAGAAAAAAGAAATATTGGAAACAGCTTTTGAAAGTAACTTCAAAGTTTTCTCTTTCGCTGATACTCCCACCAGTTCACCCAACCCCACCCTTCTTGTCAGCTCTTAAACGTAGATTTCAACTGTTCCTCTATTTGTTGCTCATTATATTTTTTTTTCCCTTCCTACTGCAAGATCTCTGGCTATTAACTTGGGAATCTTCTTCCAGATTATCTGTTTTCCAAACTATCTGCTTTCCTGTCAATTAGTCCTAACCATAGTCACAGTCCTTTTACTTATCCAATAGCTCATGTTAGAAAACACAAACATCCCATTTCCCTGGAGACTATCTAGGGAAGATATAATCCTAAATAAAGAGAATGTTGCATTTTTCATTATGTCTTCGAACTGTGAAAGAACATCAAGCATTTTTCATGCTTAGCTCAATAATAGGAAAGGCAATGGATTTAGAAAACGTAAAATTACTATTACTCTTATACTAGGCAGATAAGCCAAGGTTGATATTGTTGTTTATATTTAAAAAAAATTTTTTTTAAATCAATCTTCTATTACTGTGGCTCCAATTAAAGACAAATTTGAAAACATTTGATTTTACTGCTCAATGGAATAAACATTAAGTTAGATTGTTTTGCTCATGGGAAAGGTTGTGCAGAAGTGGGTGAAGTTGAGCAAGAAACCTGGGTGCAAGGTAAAGCAGGCTTTCTGGAAGAGGATGAGGCAGGTCATATCAGATGGGAGGGACAAACATCAGCAACAACTGGCAAATGAAGCCTCCTGAACCCAGTTATAAGTTTTTGGGACACCTGCATAGACAAAGTAGACAGAGAAGCCATAGCTGCTCTTCAGAAGTCCAACTATGCTTCTCAGCTAGGCCCTGAGCTAGAGGTTTAGATCAGAGTACCTCTGGGGCAAAAGCAGCAGGTTAAAAAGATCCCAGATCAACCTTGTTTCAGATGTTCTCTGGAGGAACAAATCTTTATTTTCCAGAATCTTATAAAATACAAATCCTCTAATGCCTGGGGCAAGAACCACAATACAGGAGTACAGAGTCTGCGCTGTTTCAAGACTGTTACCTCAGATATCTTTTGATTTTTTGTGGGCTTGTGGAAATCTAATAAACTTTCAGACATCCAAAACAGCCATCTGCCCAGGACCATCAGCAGCAATGTATTTCACGTCTGCTGGCAAATACAGCCTACACATCTCAGTCTATGTGTACTTTTCCTTTTCTTAAGCAGTATTTGTCATGTAATATGAAGAAACCAGATTGTTTTTTAAGGCTAGATTCAGCCTCATCAAAGTAAACACAAGATTTTCCATGGGTCTCAATGGAATTTGGATATGGCCCTTCTCTTTCTTCTGTCTTTGAAATATAGACAATGATTTTGAAAAGTCCTTTGTGGCTTTGCATATCTTTTCTGCATCTAAGTCTAGTGCCTTATAAGATGTTTACACAGAGCTGGGTGGTTTGATGCTTCTCTTTCCATCTTTTTGTTGTTGTTTCTGTTTTACTAATATATGAAATCCTTCAAACAAGGGCTTAGGATACTTAGGTTTTTTCCTATTACTTCCCTGGATTTTTAAAAAACAGCTATCAGTCTTGAGCCACACCTCTGAGGAATTTACACCTCATCTCAACATTACAGCACTGCTCCTTCTGATGGAGAAAACAGCTAACTATGCCTGTACCTGCTGCAGACAGATGACTCTTTGAGAAAAATAATAATTAAAAGAAACACTTATTTTTCATGCTTTTGTTGAAATTGTATTGAAAAACTCCTAGAGTATCTGAGGCTAGCATTCATGGCAACATAATGTTTGCAGGCTCAAATCATAAGAATGCTGTAAATGGTTATGTGAGTTCAAAACAAATGTTTAAGTCCATTAAGCAAGGAAGTCACAAGACACATGCTTTCACAGATAAGAAACCAATAAAGGTGCATGGCTGTGCATATCTCTAACTTGATATATCTGGTATTACTCTGCAGGAGAAAATACTGTCTGGCCTTTTCTCTCACTTCCCCTCCAAAACCACTCTGGATATAATATTTCAAACTGTATTAATTTCCCTTTTAAATGTGTGTAAGTGAAACAGAAATAATATTGGAACATGAGTTCATTCTTCTGACAGCTGTTCCATGATGACCCAGTTTCAGGTTTACATTTTTCCTCTAGATACACTTATCTGACCCCTGTTGGTAGACATTTCCAATCTCCATCAGCATTCTGATCTGATAAAATATCTGATCACTGTTCCACTACCAAACATGTCTGAACGAGTCACAGACCTAATAGAACATGTACTCCCTGACATGAAGACTTAAAAGATTACTTATGTGTAGTACCCAATCATTAATACATCCTTAGCCCCGGTAAACACAAGGTCATTGTGCATGGCTTGTCTTAGAGTCATGTGCCTGAGCATCAAAACACACGTTCTTCAATATTACATGAAAATATTTCCATCATCACATATTTTAAATATATTGAGGCAAGAATTCTCTATATTTATATTGTTTATATTGCAATAAGCATAATATGCCCCAATCTTATTTATAAGACTAGAGCAGTGGTATTACTAGAATCTCTATTTATAATATAATAAACCAAAAGTCTAATCTAATAGACTAAAAGAGGACTAAGACATGCTTCAAAAAAACATTTGAGCAAACATTAAATCAATAGCTTGTCAACTATAATTTTTTTTCTCTGTATCATCATATTTGCTTGTCTGCTCCCCAAATTGAAAATATGTTTTAAAAGTTCCTAGAGAGTATTCTGATCATGAGCTCCAGACCACAGAACAATGAATCTTGGGCCACAGTTCACAAAGTGCTACAAAGTGTTTGAACTTTGTCAGGAACTGTCTGTACAGAATTTTTAAGAGGATTTCACTTTTCTTCTACATTGCTCAAAAAGCTTTTTTCTTGAAGATCATCAGTTTATGAATGAAAGGGAATATACTACTTCCCCACTGCTAACAAAGGATATGGTTCTGTGGTTCTAAACTCTATTACTAAGGTATTTTATAATCTCCTACCATGGTACAGTGAATAAATCTTTCTTATCTGTTCTGTTAAGACACTCTTCATAGAAGAATTTAGATGCATAATTGGTAGAGAAAACAAAAAATAAAAGCTTAATACTCCTCTGTTTTCCCTAAGGACTGATCCAAAGATACTACAATTTTCATGTCAAAATCCCTTTTGTGTGCAAAATTAGGGACTGTGTTATATCAAAGGCATGCTCACTGCTTGCCAGAAGTAATAAAAGCCCAGTATTGTTTAAAACGCAGAAATAAAGCAGAAGCCTTGAAGTGGAATAATTGACACTTTTGTCTAGGAGGCACAGCACTGAGGCACTTCTAACCTTTGTAGGAGCTGGCAGTGCTTAGCATCTTGATTTATTAATCACCTACCTCCTAAAAATCATCCAAAGTAAAGAATTTTCAAGTAGGTTTGTGATGAAGGAACAAATTCAACATAGGGAAATAACAAATTGAGCACAGGGAAATAACTTCCAAGTTTTTCTATATATTACATAACAAAACCACCTAAGTGATCACAACCAGTTCTGAAAATCGGACTTGGGTACCTGTATTACATAGACATTAAATATTACTTAGGGTCTAAATGCCTGAAGACCTTTTAGATGTTGTATATGCGTGCATTAATTTCTTGTATTCTTTATCACAGGCTCCAACTATTTCTGAGATTGTGGGTATAGGATTTTACAATAACTTACAATATCCTTATTATGTCAGTTCAGCTAAATGGAAAGCAAATTAATTTTGTCTAAACAAATATCAGTTTTATTCAGTCAGGTTGTTCACTGTCAACTGAAAGAAGAGGTCTAAACTACTATGATTATTTTTCCCCTACCTGTACCTAGCTTTAATAGGTGGTGTTACACTTTCCTACAGATTTAGTCAATGGATTGGGCAAAGCAATTGTGAAGAGCAGAGATGACCATGAGTTCATATGCATAAGACATGTTTTCTAAGAAATATATTGCCAAAGTTTTACATCCTTGCATAAAGGACATCAATAGTGGTACTTTCTGTAAGCTGTTCTATGTAGTTCTTATAACCAGAAAATATTAATTCATTCTGCCATTTGATCTTTGCACTTGAATTTAGCAAAGCTCCATACAAAGCTGGTGCCAGCAAATCAACACAAAATGAAAATAATTTTTATTTCTCTCAATGTTATTTTTAGAATGTTAACACACAAGAATTTTACTTTTTTTTCAGATATGTACACTATTTTGTATTATGTAGGAAAAAAATCTGTGCTGGAAGTTCAGGTCTTGGGTGTGTCTGGTACTTCATTTATCTGCTTCGAAGGCCTTCTCAAGGGCTGTTCCTGATTGATGGGTTACTGCCCATAACAAACTGAGCATGAGGCAGCTCTTCCTCCCAGCACACATTCTCTTCTTTCAACATGTACTTGCCTTGGGACAGTTATTTGGCATAAGTCAGCTGAAAAGAAAGAATAACTTGTAAAAATTTTGAAGCCTCAGCTTAATGTGTTTTGGTAACAACATTAGAAGATGACAAAAACAGAACTAGGTGGAACATCAAGCATTTTAGAGAAGAACTGCAATTTGAACCTCCATGTCAGTCACATGGATGTTGGTCCATATTAGCCTTTATATATTGATTGGGTAAATACAGAGTAAACTAATGAAAGTGGTGTATTTGGAAGGTTTGGGAGAAGATTCTTAATTAAACATATTTCATTAAAATAATGCAATCAGCACTCTTCTGTTTAAACAATAAGTCATATTTGCACAAAAAGACAAACATCACATGCTGTCCAAGAAAATCCCTCTGATCGTAATCAGAGAGAAAGAGAATTGAAAGGATGTAACTTCATATCAATCAAAATACATATATGCAGCCAAAAAACAGAGTAGCTAAAACTAATGAAAAGCAATACTAAAGTTTTACAGGCAGCAAGGGCTCAAAACATCTGTCTGTTTAATTACATCAAGATCACAGTTATTTTTCATATATGTCATAACTTTCAGATTTCTTTTGGAGATCCCAAATTTTGGGTCACATTCATTTTGGCCTTTTTCATCAAGTGTGGAGACTTGAGGGCAGGATTAGGCACTACACTTACAGGCACACCACAATTATTTATTGGCTGGTGCATATAGGCTTGGATTGCGACGAGTACGTTGTGAGGAAAAGGTATATCTTGCGCTGGGATAGATGAACATATGTGGCAATACAGAGGCTGATATATTCATGCACAGCAGTGCACTCACCTGATGAATGTCTACTGGCCATATTACCTTCACTGAAATGCAGAAATTAAATTCTGATGTTCTTTGAAATAAACTGATCCTCAATATTGCCTACATTTTTTCCTCAGATCTCATACCTTTTCCTGATGGTGTTTTTTTTCTGAATAATTAATTAATTTACTGTTAACAGAGCAATCTCACTTGTTTTCACCTTCTTATTATGCACAACATATCGTACTGTGTGTTTTCTCATAGATTAATGGCAACAGCCACTGCTCAGAGCAAGCTACACCCGGATCATGAGCTGAACCTCCTGAAACGAGAGTCAGGTCACGTCATTGTTTATGCAAGTCTAATGACATATAAAATTGGAACACTTGAATCTGCAGTTGACCAGGACACTGCATTCCCTCTAACACATGTATTTGTTACCTGTCAACTTGATTTCTGCAATTCATATTTAGAGATGAAATCACATTGCAGCCATGTGGCTATGCTCTGCATTGGTGCCTTACTGATCTCCTTGGGCAGAGGTCCTGTCCTGAGTTGCAGACTTTATTGATTTTATTGTGATTATAGCCTATCTCAACAATCCACGTTTTCTGGCACCACTAAGATGCTCATCAGCAATTAAGGATTTCTGCAGTCAGCTGTCCTTGTTTGCAGATGTGTTGCTCAGCTGTTTAGAGCAGTAACTCAGTATCTGTCAACTATTAGGACACTGGATTTTTTAGCCACCAAACTCCAGAGGCAGAGGCAAGAGTTTTAGGCAATTCAGTCTGAAAATCTGTGTCACAGGGTAATGTCTTCCTTATGAAAATACATTCATAGAGTAAACCAAAGTTGTCTTTCCAAGGGGGAGTGTGTATCATTATGAACAGCATGATGACACTAATCCACTGCTGAGTTCATTACTTTTAAGTCTTCTTTTAAGTGCAAGTTTGAAAGACCCAGGGCTGGATTTCATCCTAGATATTAACTCCTTAGTTTCTGCTAGGGTTTGTACATTTTATGAAGTTATTACATGGAAGATAAAGGAAGAGTCTCCGTGGAATGGATAAACATTCTCCTGTTTTTTCCATTAACACTGGAATGCCTCAAAAATGAGAAGGAAAGATCCCCTAACTGTCAACAACTAAAGACTCCTTCTGCATGGATCATTTGTAAAGTCATTAGAGCGGGTCTGTCACTTAACTCCATATTGAGAGGGCAGCCTCACATGACTCCTACTAGTTCAGGTTTTGCTCCCTTAAGTGTTCACCTTGGATTGCTCAAAAAGCATTTCTATACAGTGTGACTGTATTTGATATGAAAAAAAAAACCTTAAATGTAGAATCTCAGGATGGGAAGGAATAATCATTTCAGACTTTTCCTTCAAGGCCTCTGAAGAGGTACTCTAAGACCCTTACCTAAAAGTTAGGCTCCAAGAGCCAATTTCTTCCTTTCCATATACATTCTTGTTTTCCTTATTAATGTCCTAACAATCCTATTATGAATCATCTGCCCTCCCAGAAGTGACTGAAAATTTGCTACTCTTTTACTTGACTTTTTTTTTTCTTTTTTACTGATTTTGTTGGCTTATTTAAAAACTCAATAGGTCACCTAAGGAATTTTACTTGTGCCTTGGTAAAATACAGGAAAGTTTTCCTCTAACTACACCTGGGTTTGGGTTCAGAAAAGTGTCTTATCTGCATTGCTATTTGCAGTTGCATGAGTTAATCTAGATGGTTACAATCATAAAGTGATCAAACACTGGGCCAATAAATGAAGTTGAACAATAAAAGGCAGAAAAGGAACCTGTCCAAAATTCTTCCACACAGATACACAAATCAAATTAACTTGTGCCCTTACACTTATCTTTGTAACATGTATATTTTAGCATCATCTAGTTAGGGAGGTTGCTCTCCTCTCTTCTCTTCTCTTCTCTTCTCTTCTCTTCTCTTCTCTTCTCTTCTCTTTTTTCTTTTTTTTTTTTTTTCTTCCTTTCAAGATGTTCTTATAAAGAGTCTTTCTGTGCTTTTGTATGTCATACAAGTCCAGTATCCATGGAAGATCATTCAAAATACCCTATTAGGTTGAAAATTTTTTACTTCAGCACAAAACTTGGTTCCAACAAGCCTTATGATTATGCTAATTATTATTCACAAGATTAGCAGTTGTTTCCATAGACTCATACTTTTTTCTTGTGCAATTTAGAGTACTTTTTCAGGAACATCTTGAAGGTTAGTTTAAATGCACATTTTACGAGTGAAAAGCATTAGCACGATGAATGCTTCTTTCCTTCTCCACATGTTGTCTTCTTTCAAAAGAACAATATTTCCTCCTTCCACACATAGCAGCAATATATCATGTATTGATAGGATACTGTTTTCTATTTGAGTACAGGAAATAAAAGTTTTCAGATGTGTCTTGACACCTCTATAATCTTGTTTTCAATTTAAACCTGTAGTCATAGTTTGCCACCTTGTGGCAAATGTGCTTTTAAAATCTATGAATGAATAGGCTTGTCATCACAAATCATGTCTTATTACAATCATTTTCCAAAGTTTAAGTCCATAGTTCAAAACAACAGTATTTAAAATATGAAGCTTCTCTTATAGGTACCAAAATAAATAA
>JANHGN010010564.1:92428-124636 GCA_024605025.1 Megaceryle maxima | reverse complement strand
TAAAAAAAATAAATAAAAATCCTATCTTAAAAAAGTAATCTCTAAATTTTACTAATTGAAGAAAACTGCTGACATCTGCAGCCAAGAAAAAAGCATTTAAATATTGTTCACAGCAGCCTTGGAAGTCATATAATTAACATAAGCTGTTGACAGCTAAGTAACTAAAGAAAAAGTCTTTCATGCATAGAGATGCAGTCTTATTAAAAGAAAAGCTTTTTTCTTAAGATCAGTGATTATGATTAAACTACATGCAAAGACCAAGATATTACAGATAGCTGATGTTTCAGTTTGGTAGTGAAACCACAAATAAACATTGGAAAATTAGATTGAGTTAACTAGAAATAAAGATATTGCAGAATTATTTTCTGGGGTTTTTTCCCATTATAGAATCATAGAAAGAACAGTCTAAGTAGACTTATATGTATAAAACTAGGATCCTAGAAACAAAGATCCAAACACCTTTCTACTTAATTTGAAGTAACAGCTATCCTGAATATCTAACTGAAGGAGAATCTGCTTCCTCTTTTCAAGCCATTTAAATAGTTTACAAGGAGGTCTATAAATAAGTGGTTTGGACATAAATCTGAAATGTAAGAGACATAAAATTCATTGCCAGCTGTGAACTGAGATGAAAGGGGCCCTGAACCTCGATCAGCTATATCCCAGAGAAGTTCTCTAGAGAGTGAGCACTTGTATCTGAGAACTATTGCCACCTCTGCATAGGACTGATGATTTATTCCACAGACTCAATCCTTTACCCCACATTCTTTATTCTCCTATTACTATTGTCTCAAATTGGGCAGTCATTTAAAGAATTTTAAGTCACTAGAAATGCTTTTCTGTTAATTGGCTACTAACTAGGAATAAAAACTTATTCTTAATTGGGCCAGACAGTTTCAGAGAGGTTTGGTTTGTTTGTTTGTTTGCTTTTAATTTTTTTTTAGTCAATAGGCTAACAGTTTATGTAGTTTATGGCAATAGCAGAATCAGGCTTAACAGCTCCAGCTTCAAACTGTCTTGTCTTTAATTTTTGCCAAATGTAAATTGAGTTTTGCCTAGACGTTTCTTTTGGCCCACACATCCCATCTGGGGAATGTTTTTGTTTTATATGTGTTTCAGTGTTTCGCTGCAGGCTCTGAGGCATAAGGTAGATGTGAAAGAGAAACTCATGGCTTAGATTGATTAGTAATATTCAGCAGGTCCTTACTCTCCTAACAGATTAGTCTTGTAACACCAACTACAGGAGAGAGTAACTAACTCTTTTTCGCATACAGATATTCTCAAAAAAGAAGAAATGAGTGGTATTTCACTGGAAAGGGTTTTTCTCAGCTGTAAATGTTGTGGTTTTCATCAAGATTTTTGTATTAAGCCATAAAGGACAGTTGGAAATCTATGCAAAAGTTGAAGAGCAATTCACATAGTTACTTCGAGCAGAGCGTTCCATTACAAAACATTGAGTCTTTCTGTACTGTATAATGTGCTAGCTCACTTTGGGATGTCATAAAACTTAGTTCTCTGGATGACTTTTTCTCCATGTACCTCAGAAAACTTCCATTTCTGTTTTGAATGAGAAATAAAGTCAGACCACACAGCTGTTTCTCAAAGGCATAGGTCTCTACAGTCTTCCTTGTCTAATGAGCAGATCTTTCCTGAATCCTCTCCTTTACTGTCTGAATATACATACAATTTGAATTGCTTATTTTTCGCTTCTACTGTGAAGCTACATTAACATATTATCTTATTTGATATCAATTTATGGGCTGATAGTCATGTCAAGACTGAGTGTCCTCTTCCACTTGTGTATTTTTTCCTTTAGAACACAGATATAAACCCCCTTCTCTGCTCCATCCAAGTCATGATTAATGCAATTGCAAAATAAGGGGAAACTAGATGGCTTTATTTTGCCTAATGTCTTAGTTATCTATATACCAAACTAGCTTCATAGGTAAGGTTACAAGAGGCTTAAAATAGTTTTCAATTACTACAGCTATTTTGAAAATCAGAAATAAGTAATGCACATACGAGATGCAGTAGAGGCAGGGGATGCCAGTAGGCAGGGCTAGAAGCTAAGCTGCTTAGGGATGTAGCCCTATAATTTTCTGAGAAGGTTTTGGATGTTTTCTAATTAAAAGAAAAATTAAAACCATCATTTTTTTTTAACAAGCATTTGTTGAGACTTTCATCTAAAGGATTAGGCTGAACTCTTCTATTAATTTTACAAAACAATCCCTGTCTACATTCCAGAAAATCCTCAGAATTTTTCCCTTAAGCTAAAGAAGAACTATTTGAAAACTTCAACTTTGTCCAAGATTCTTTTGGTAATTTTAACCCAAAACTCTGCCTACTTCTAAGTATAAATTTTAAACTCGGATCTAGATAAATATATGTAGGTGGTCATTTTATCTCTGTAATAAATCAAACTAAAACCTCAGGAATCACCTTTTGGAAGTTCAAATTCATGTTTAAATTCAAGTGCTGTGGCTTAGAGATACACATGCAGTAATTGGAAATCATCTCAGGCTGCTTGGAAGGAACGTTTGAGGGGCGTGACATCATTTCTTCCTGTGTCAGGCAATAATGGATGTTAAAAGCCACCCAACTAGCATATTAAGGCACATATAGTTTTTTCTGTACACTGTGTACAACTAAATTTTCATGGGTTCCTGTAGAATTTTGTGGGTTTGCCTGTTACAGAAAACCATAATTTGTTTTGGATCCCTTGAAGTAAAATCAACAGTCTCATGTATATAAAGAAAATCATCTTATCTGACATCTGCATATGGGGTTTTTAACTTGACTATGGCACATGAGGCTTTTGCTGTCAGTGTGTCTGTCCATGTGTATTCCTAATTGTGGACTTCCTTTCTCCTCCCAGTGAAACCAATACTTTATAAAAGGAATTCAGCAGGGGAGTACAAGTATCAAAGATAATTAAGCTTCTACCTGTTTTGTGAAAATGGATGACCAGCTATAGCAAGAGAACCTATATGTTATGCCTAATAGAGGAAAAGATATGTTCATGTTCATGCCTCTCCCACATGGGAAGAGTCTTTAAGCATGTTCCAGACACAGGAGAAGTTTCAAATGGAGCCTATGCTTTCTTAGACTCTGATGTCAGTCAGGCATGCAGCAGAAATATATGGAACATAAGACTTCCTTACTTCCTGTGCTTGTGGAACTCCTTATTTATGTAATTAGTCTTCATGATTGTATACAAGTAGCTTATATAAAGAGAATGCTTCTACTACAGGTGGTTTTTTTGCGTGAGCAGATGAATCACCAATTGTGCAAGAGATTTCCCTTTGTGAATTAGCCTAACAACTGCAGGGTCAATTACCTCTTACCCTCCCACACACCGACTTTGAACAGCGGTTGTCTGTTGTGTTCTCACTGCCTGGAAGGCATAAGAGTATGTGATAGGTACATTGTTTTAATTAGCATTCTTGCACGGACTTACACCCAATTAACGTTAGATTGCTGCATGATGAAGCAGCTTGAAAACTGTCAGAAGGAAAGCAGCTGGACAAGGCTGCTGTTTTGATCTCTTGTGTACCTTGAATCTACAAGGAAAAGGTCTGCTGTCCTTCTAATGAATATTGCCAGTGTGCGTTGTGTCTTAAGTATGGCTCATTGCTTTTCAGTCTCATTTCCTAAAAGTCTTGGCTGAGTAAAATACTTCTTTATGCCCTGACGTGGAAAAACAACCATGACTATTCTTAAATTTCTGAAGCAAGTTCTGTGGGAGATGCATGTTCTCAGAAATACACGAGCAATACTTTGGCACTTCAATACTGTTATGCTACCACAACACCTTAGAGTTTTCCCTAGGGGTAAATGCAGTACAATTTCCTTGATGAAAGATTTGTTGTGGTATTTCTTGGTTTACAGTATGGACTTTTTATTGTGAAGACCAGAATCTCTGCAAGGTAATTTGAAAGAACTGGACTTTTTTTCTCAATATAATCATATTAAGGCATCTCTGAGGCATGTGTTGTGGTTTAGTTCTAACCTATAGGGAAATTTTCATATGAATAAACTTTGGGATGTCTGTGAAAGAAAACAACCAAAATACTATCATGCCACTTGGATGCAGTGTGGGATAGTGGAGGAAAGGTCTTCTTCAGAGATGCTCCTTCTCTAACATTCTTCCCATGTTTTATCTCTCAAAATATGATTTCTTTGCTAACATTTTGTAATTTGTCAGTGATTTTGCTTTAAAATGTAAGTGCTTTTATAGGGGAACAAGGTACAGATGAGAAAATTTTACTGTTGCAGACACTTCTATCAAAACAATTGGCTTCATTATTGGAAGAGGCAGCCTCCTCTGTGTCTGTCTCACAGTTGCAACTGATTTACTAGCATTCTCTTTTCCTTGGCACTTGCAATTTTGCACTTTAAAAATCCTTAGTCTCAGCCTTTTGAGGAAAGGTGAGCCTGGTTGTGAGCAGAACTTCTAAAAAGCTACTCTGGAATCAAAATTAAGAGCAAAATTTTGTCGTAGGAGGGACAAAAAATAGAAAGAGGAGAAAAATAAAAAGAAAGGACTCTATCCCCTAGCATATCTGTTATGGCACTCTATGTTTAATGATATCATTAAGGATTTAATCCTGTTATATCTAAATCACTATTACTCAAGGACTAAGACACTCACCTTTTACCATGAAAGCACTTTCCTGAAAATGTTCCTCCATAATCCTCCAAACACACAGTCCTTTACCCTTATTAGCCAATAAATCTGTCTTGTAAAAATACAGAAAATTGTCACTTTGATATTTCCTTCCTCCAGTATAACAAACAAAAGACACAGCTTTCCATTGTTTGAACAAGGGGAAGTATTTTAAAGAACATTAACAGGATTTTTTCTGAAAGCATATATTATTATCCCGCTACTGGTGCTTTTAGTCTCATTATCAACAAGACAAATCATTTTTATTCAATTCTATTTATACATGTGGTAGACCAAGAGAAAATGTTTTTGAAAAGGCTCAATGAGGTGTTACTTAAATGTGGTTTTCAGCTTTAACTGATTTATTATGTATAAATTGAAATATTTAATTCCAGAAAGCTCTAGGACTCTGCACTCTTCCTCCTCATTGCAAGCTGTATTTGAGCTAAAATTACATCAGGTGAAAGTTCTAATGTCTTTTCAACAGACCTTATAATATAATTAATTAATATATAAATAATTACATACAGGAACTCTTTGGCTTTCATTAGATGCAAGACTGAAGGAGGAAAATCTTTTGAAGGAAAGAAACGTCCCTTCCTCAAACAATACAACATAACCACAAACAAATATTTGATAGACAAATTCTTTTTCTCCTCAAAATATAAATAGAAACCCAACTTCATGGACTTACCACTGTTTTTTAAATCTCATGATGTTTTCATTACATGGAGTATTACTAAGTAATTATGTGCCTTAGTCTTCTGCCTTCCAGTGTTTTTCCCTCTACTATATTTTATAGCTCTAAATTTTTGTGTGGTTTTACTTCTCTGCCTATTTTTTTCTCCCTGTTGTCTTCAGGTATTCTTTCCACCAGTGCTATGGCTCAACTATATGATAAAGAATCACTGTCACTACTCTGAAAAGTAGTTTCAGAAGAGAAAGAAAGTAAATGCATTGTTTTATAGTCATGATTCGTGTTTTCTTTTGTTTGTTATACTTTTTGTAGATGGTGATCTTTAGAAATTCATCCTGGCCCAGAAAATTCCCTCATAAATCAGACCCAGGAGATTCTGCCTAAATCTTCTCAATAGACCAGGCATCAGATAGCTGACTCAGAGCTTCACTGCTTCTCTCCCTCAAAACATATTTTTCTATTTCTTTCTTGAGGCGTTTGCTTCATTTTCTGCAACCAGAGATGTTGCCTAAGTGTGAAAGGAAAAGGAAACTGTCAGCATCTCAGACTGGGTATATAATTGGCAGCAGAACGTTACATTTCTCGAGTCCAATACCTCTTTTTTTTCCACAAAACATGACAACTGTAGACCTTCTGTCATCAAGACTTATGTCTGGCATGGCGGCCTTGGGAAGTCCTTAAGGTTGAGCAACTACTGAGATTTCCTTTGATAGTCAGATAATTAATTCATGAGACACTGTGACAGTTGAGCACACAGTTACATATGGAAATTCTAATTAATATATATCTGTATCTTTAGGTGTCAAACCTAGCCCTGTGCATCTTGCTGCTTCCTAACAAACCTTGAAGTTTGAGTGCTGTCAACACCCTGTAAAAGTATTCAAAGGCTGACATGGGAAAGTGAATCTAATGTTTTGGGATGTATTTGTATGAATGTCAAGAATAGAATATAGAAAGATCTTTCTTTCATTGATTATTAGCTCATTAGAGGTACATGGAAAAATTACTAAGAAGAAAGAGGAAAAATGTCTAATTTCTTAAGGTGCAGATTTGTTTGCCAAAATTCCATAGACATCACTATGACTCATTTTACATAATCACTATTTTAATTGCCTGTGTTTCAGAGATGTCTCTAGTCTCCAGCTCCCTCAGATGATTTTAATTACAGATACCCAGAATAATTATGGTGAAAGTAGTGAAAAAGCATAGTTCACAGTAGCCCTTGAGATGTAGGTCTAGCCAGTACAAAAAGAAGCTAAACCCAGTCAATTTATATCCTGCCATCAAGACGATGGGCAGCAGATGTTGAAAAATATTAGTATATACTTCAAGGGGGCCAGGGGCGGTGTCTTTCAATTATTAAACAAATTAGTATTGCTGTGGTTGATTTTCTCATCATCTGCTATGAGTATTTTCATCTTTGTAATCACCTAATACAATCTTTTGTTTCTTATGGGAGCTTGCCCCTAGGGTTTTGATTGATGAGGCAATCTCCCATGCCATAGAGACAGCTGCAGCTACGCTACTGAAATATTTTCAGTCTTACCAATTTATGGAAGTTTGTATATCTATCTAACCTGTGTGATCAGTATATTCTTCCATCATCATGTTGGAATCTTTTGAGTTAAAAAGAAAAGCTTTCCATTGCTTCATAGGTTATCCACCATTGTTCTGTGTTTCATTCCTCAAGCAGGGACAAATGGTGCAGTTAATGAGAACAGGAAGCACAAAGGCCAAAAGCCTGGGTTTACTTTCCTGCTCTGGTTTCTTCTTCTTTCTTAGTCACATTTTTGTACATCTGTCTCTTCTTTGGTTATCAGCGTGCCCTTCAGACACATACCTGAAAAACTCTGTGACTTGCTAATATATGATAACAATGGAGGGTGATTTCAGATCGTTGTTTTTATGTAGCCACTCCCTTGAAGCTGGGGAGGGGTTTGGTAGATTGAGACTGTGGTGGTACCACACCTGATAACTTTGAAAGCATCATAGTGTTCAGACTTAGCAAAAAGTAATGTTTGGCAGGAAAAGATCTTCCTCTACAGTGTTCTGAAACTTCTCCTTCCTCTCCCAATGTTCAGGCTGCATGAGGTAAGTATCCTGTGAGTTTAAATAACCCTTATACCAACTTCTGGAGAAGACACTGTGAGGACACTCAGTCACTTAGAATAGACTTGTTACTTTGGGAAACAAAAATATTTTCCCTGAAAAAGGTTATTTTAGTGTTCCAGTTAAAGTACACTTTCCCAATTATTTTTCCATTTTTAAAAGTTTTATAAATGATACATTCCAAACTCTTTATCTCTCCTCAGATAAAAATTATTGTATGCTATAGGACAAAGCTTTGTGGAAATCCCTTGCAAGTATATCTGTAGTGCATGATGGCTATTTCCATTTCATCATGAAGGACGGGAACTGAGAGATCTAAACTGAAGGAACATCAAAGACATTATTTGCTGGTAGAGCAGTAATGCAGGCCAGAAATGTTCACAGTTTGCTAACAAGATTAAGTAGTGGTTAGGGACTACTTCAGTAGGAGTACCTGACTGCTTACTATTTGTTACATATGGTCCTTCTCTAAAATAAATTTAGAGGATCTGAGACTTTCCAGGGAATTTTTATTTCAAATAAATACCAAGACGGAAACAATATTAAATCATTGCTGTAATGCTGCTGTAGTTAGCAAGACTTGGGAACATTGAAATGGTATTCAACTAGGTGCTAAAGCAAAGATATTATTAAAATAAATTATTATACTTGTGAGTTATAGAGTTGAGAATGTACCATAACAGTTGATGAAAGAAGGGAAAAAAAAAAAAAAAAAAAACAGTAAAAATTGAAGTAAAAAGAGATTAAAATGAGGTACTTGTGTGATGATACCTCAGATGTAATTGACCACAATTTTATTTTTCTTCCTCCTTCATGGCATTACATATTTGAAGTGGAGATTAATGCCACATAGTCATCCAAATGTTAACTCTCTCTTCTGCTACCTATGTGCTTACCTGCATCCTAAAAGATCCTATAGTCACAGTTTTGTGATAGAAAAAGGCCACAGATTCTGACAGTTCTTTCATATTGAATATTTCTTCATTATATTAACATTTGGTAATTATAAAACTGGGACATGATATTCAAAGATACGCTCTTTCTTCAACTATCAACCTAAAGGATTCCCATAGTAGAGTCCCCCGGAGGACTATAAAGCACTATAAGGAAAGCAAGCTGTTTACCTTGTCTCTTCCATCCTTGATCTTTGATATTCTTTAATGTGGAAGTCTAGATAATAAAGATACTTTGTGAGGAGTTTGAGACAAGAGACAAGAGAACGAAAAGTTGAATCTAGAGGAGGAATCACACAACTTCAATGTGGGATTAATGTATGAACCTCATTAGGTTCAAAAGGGCCAAGTACCAGGTCTTGCACCTGGGTCAGGGCACCGCCTGGTATCCATACTGGCTGAAGGACAAAGGGATTGGGAGCAGCCCCACAGAGAAGGACTTGGGTGCTCTGGTGGATGAAAAGCTTGACAACCCCACAATATTCACTCACAGCCCAGAAAACAAATTGTACCCTGGGCTGCATCACAAGAAGCATGGCCAGCAGTTCAAGGGAGGTGATTCTGCCCCTCTGCTCTTCTCTAGTGAGACCTCACCTGGAGTATTGTCTCCAGTTCTGGAGTCTTCAGCACAAAAAAGACATGGACTTATTGGAGAAGTTCTAGAAGAGGACCACAAAAATGATCAGAGGGCTGGAACACATCCTCTATGAGGACAGCCTGAGAGAGTTGGGGTTGTTCAGCCTGGAGAAGACAAGGCTTGGGGCACTTTACTGTGACATTTCAATATTTAAAGAGAGCCTATAAGAAAGATGGGGACAGGACAAGGTGTAATAAACTAAAAGAGGGTAGATTTAGGCTAGGTCTAAGGAAGAAATTTTTTATAGTGAGGGTGGTGAAACACTGGTACAGGTTGCCCAGAGAGGTGGTAGATTCTTCATCCCTGAGAACAGTCAAGGTGTGTCTGGAGAGGGTTCTGAGCAGCCTAATCTAGTGGAAGATGTCTCTGCTTATTGGAGAGGGGTTTGACTACATGACCTTTAAATGTTCCTTCCCAAACACTATGATTCTATAGCCAAAAGCATTATGTTTCTCATACTATTAGAGTACTAGGTATAGGTCAAGGGGAAATGGCCTCAAGTTGCAGCAGGGGAGGTGTAGGTTGGATATTAGGAAACATTTTTCACCAAAAAGGTTATCAAACACTGGAACAGGATGTCCAGGGAAGTGGCGGAGTTACCATCCCTGCAGGTATTTAAAAGGCATGTAGATGTGGCACTTAGTGATACAGTTTAGTGGTGCACTTGGCAGTGTTTGGTTTATGGTTGGACTCGATGATCTTAAGGGTCTTTTCCAACCAAAGGGATTCTATGATTCTAATTATTCTGAAGCCTCGTCTAATGTTCCAGTGCAAGGAATCAGAATCAAATGACCCTGGCTTGAGTGCCAAAACTCATGTACAAACCCTAACTAATCTTAATTTTTTTACAAGCATCAGAACTATATAATTTATTTTTTTAAAAGCTGCTCTTTCCAGTTTCTAATTCCATTATCCAAAACTGTCACAAGCCAAATACCCTGCTGCTACAGGTCATGATTCGGACAGCAGAAGTCCTTATCCAAAACATTTATAAAAAGGGTGTTTAAGCCACAGATCGTGCAGGCTCTAGCATCTGATGACACTTTCAAATTAGTGCACTGAATATGTGAGGAATCTTATCTTGATGGTCCAGTCACAATCCTTTCAGTGGCCCCAACTTCTTGACTGTGCCCTGTTGACACCACTCCTACATGGAGCTTTCCCAGGCATGGGTTGTATGTCTGTACAAAACTGAGTATTGTCATTCAGTAAGTACACCCTTATCACTCACTACCTGATGGTCTAGCATTATGAAAAGGTCAAGTTGAAAAAGACATGTATTCAAAGCATGTTTCTGTGCCTTGTGGAAGGAGCTTTCGGTCCCAAAGGCAGAATCCACATCAACATCTTTGATTTCCCACTAACTGTCATCAGCACAAGCTACTATGCCTATCTGACTACTAGTATGATGATGGCTAAAGTATGGATAAAAGTGAGTCTATGTGAAAGGAATGTTCTTTCCTATCTGCCTTTATGTGATAGCAAAAAACACTAACAGTGAGGGAAATTAAGTGGTACCAACAACCATAACACATATATCAACCACAGTAAGATGGCTATGAGAGCTGTATTTTTGTTTGTTTACTATTATTTTCTCCCTGTAAAAATACAAAACCCTAGAAACATCTAAGCATTCAGAATCTCAAGAGAAGGATAGCATCCCGATGTTCAGTGAACAGGAGGGCAGGGTATGGCTGGACACATGAATACATAGCCAGAGGCTCTCATAGACCCCAGCTAACTTGTAAACACATGTGGGTTCCATATGTTCACTTCTGATGTGAAACTGGTTTCAGTGTCTAAATAGAAGCATTGGCAAGCATGTCCTGGGAACTGTTTTTTGGTTTGGTTTTTTTTTTAATCAGACTTGAGTTGTTTGCTCAAGACATCCAGCAAATATGCCCCCCTAAATATTGCCTCAAAGTTCACAAACCATTACCTGTCCAAAACTGCTATGTGGATGGGATAAGTCTTGAAAAATTTTAACCGTATCCTTTAAATAGAGAATAATCTTTCTCAACAGACATATGAAACATCCTAACAAATTCTCTGAGAGGCTTAAGAATGTTTATGGATATTTGCTTTTAGCAGTGAAACCCTATGTCTCTCAGAGATGACCAAGGAGTGTTTAACTTCATAATTAATATTATTTTGATTTTTTTTTTCCCACTATATTCCTGAAGTCTATGAATTTGAAGAAGGCAGCCAATCAGAAAGACAAGAGTGGGCATTTCTAAGGTCTTAATTTTTGTGTTTATCATGATCCTTTCAGGGGTTCATTTAATGTCAAGTGGTTAGTCTATCTCCCTCTCACTGTTCTTTATCTATTTACTTTTCATAAAACAGATAAGCAAACCCCCAAAGATAACAAATAAAAAATATCTGAATAAAAAGTGAGTTTCAGAGACTTCTGACAAAAATTCAGAACATGAAAACTGGCTTTCTATAGAGGTAAAATACTAAAGCTAGCAAAACTTAGCTAAACACTGAATTGCATATTGACAGTCACCTGCCACCCAATTAGTTCTTGTTATTTTCTCTATAAACTCGAAGAGAAATTGACTGGGTGGGGTTTTTTTCCAGATGTGCGGTGTTGCTACCATCTAGTGGCTAAAATAAATCTTTGCACGATTCTTTCCATGACAGTATTCAGGTTCTACAATATCCATACCTGCCCTAAAGTTTTTTTTGATATCTTATATTAATCAGCATATACATGACAGGTGAGAAAATTATAGAAGGGTGCAAGAAGGAAGTCTGAAAAGATATATTTTTTTTAGATTAATAGGAAGGTATGATTTATTTATAACACAAATTGCATATGGAATTGCAGGATTTTAGACCTCTACTGGTTTCAAAAGAGAGGTCTGGGAAGCATTTTATGTTGACTCTTTCTAACATTCGAGTGCCAGCCTAGAAGATCTCACACTTGCTCATAGAGGACAGACATAGTTATTTACTCTGCTATAGATAATGAGAACTATACCTAACGGCAAATATTCTGTTATAAAAAATGTTGGACCTGAGGATAAATATTGTCTAGAGTTTTTTTTTTGCATCCTGAGTTTAACAATGAGATGTAACCAGTGGAATAAAAATACAGGGATTTGCTTTGGACATGATGATATTGTACTAGACATCAGCAAAACATAGCAAATAAACTGCTTAATGACTGATCATAGCTCTCTTCAATCTTGTTGCTTCTACATGTGTGGATAAATATATCTAGTTCTTGGGGATCAGCTTTTTTGGTAGACTTTCACCAACAGCTGCAATACTGATTTTGCCATCTAGTGGCAGACGCACAAATAAAGAATAAAAGTTGAATTATGGAATGATGAACGTCTTAGACCTTCTGGTAAATCTAGGAAGAGAGTCCAGTTATGAAATTTATCTTTCCATTTGGTCTTCTGAATTAATCTAATCACATTTAAAACTGAACATAATGAGTACATAGATGTTTTAGACTTATTATTGTTTTTGAGAAGAATCTGTAATCTGGAAAATGTTAATTCAGTTTTTTACACAAGTCGAAATAGTGTTTTTGTGGTATCTCAAGACCATGCTTATGATCAGAGCCCCACTGTAGCTCTTCACAGAGAGAGATTAGCAGCTTTATAAAGCAAGTTCTCTAAGCAAACCAGAGGAATGTTTGGTAATATTTAAAGTTATTTCTAGATTTACCAGCAGGGAAATCAAAGCACTTAATATTTTACAGGAAGTCTCTGATTCAGCCCATCGTAAAGAATAATACTGGTAATTTCCATAACCTTGTCTTCGACACAGGATCATACACTACTCTATAGTTAGTTTAAAAAGTGATTTATTGTGTTAATAAAAGCATTTTAGGGCAAATCCTTGTTATTCAATGTTATTCAATGTGATCTGGATGTGAAAATATTTATTTCAAAACTATTACTACTGCCATTCAAGATCTCTGAAAGCTACAATTGTTAGTGCTTATTTTTTCATGTATTCCAGACCTTGAAGACTTTTCTTCTTCCCCTAACCTCAGGGAAAAGTCTAGCCTAAAGGTAATTGGTAAGTTGAAATAAATACTGTAAATAAAAGAAATGGTACATTAAATAATATCACCGGGATACTGCAAACCAATAAAATACATATGGTATTTTATTTTACATAAATATAAAGGAAGATTGCTCTAGAAAAGGGTGGGAATTAAAATATTTTTCTTCCCAAGTTTTAAACATTTGACTTTATGTGAGCTCATGATAACAGAATGGGCTAGAAATTATGACTTAAATGGAAACATGAAAGAAGGATCAATTACATCTGCAACTCTTGGCAGGCCAAGATGCACAACCTGCATATGTTCAGTCTTCTTACAGACTCTTGTCCAGTGCATGAAATCATAAAACAAGAGACATTGTGGAATGTATCACATAGCACAACTGAGAGCTGAACTAGATTCAGTTGGAGTTAAATTCAGTTTTGAACTAGAAAGCCCACACCATAGCTACAGGTTTCTTCTGCCTTATAACCCCAAAAGGTACAACATGGTTCTATGAACTGAGGACAGCTACTATCTAGCTAGACAATGAACAAAAATACTAGCTTCATAAAGTCTTCATATTGCAGTAGCCAAGAGTCAGGCTTCAGTAGAAAGGCACAAATAACTCACATCTGCATTGGGCAGGCTGGCACAGGTCAATAAATGAACAACACTGACTGGATTTGGTGAAGAAGCTGGTGTAGTAATAACAGTGCTGGAAGAGATCTCCATATTAATCTATGCCTTTGCCTGTTGATAGGATCAGCTTTGACTTTGTCACCCGTTACAAATTCTTGTGTTGACTTTCGTAGAAGCTTCCATAACAATGAATTTGTAATCCTCAGGAAACCTGTTCTAGTGTTTTACATTGCAAGGCTTTCCCACAATCTAATCTCAGACAGTACATCAGTATTAACAGAGGAAGGGGATCCTTGCCTTTGTTTTCCTGCAAATAATTTTTTTGAACATCAGTAATGCACCCTGTAATTTTCTCTTTGCTAAGGAACCCAAATTAAATACATGAATGATGTAGGAAAAACAAAAAATCCTTTCCTTCTTTGTCTAATCAAGGTCTAAAAGCATACTGGAATATGCAGATCGTATTACTCTCAATTGTGGAGATGGACAGTTGCAGTAGGTTGATTGTTACAAATATGAAACTGGATCGCTAGCTACCATATTTCTAGTGAAGTCAGACATACCTGGATTGTATTCCTTGCTGATAGAAGTCTTCAGAGCTCTGTGGAGTTCTTTATTCAAAAAGCTACCACAAATATGGTAAAACATTTTATTACAAAGATATATATATATATATATTAGTAATGAGAAATTGAGAAATTCTGATGTAAACATTAATGAACGTGAATACATATAATTTTTACCTTTCCATCTTGACAACCCTTTATTATTAGGAGTTTATGTCTCAGCTGTCATAAACTGAATCACTTACCTCTAATTTTGACTGAGCCTGCATTTATCTCAGTTCTCAATTTCCTATGTTTAACTTGGACTTCCAAGAGAATCACTATATTTTATGCCCAGGTTTTAGGAGTTTAGTGGAGCTATGTCAGCTCTGAAACTGATAAAGTTTTGGTGTGCCTCTGCAAGTGAGTTCCAAGTGTTGCTTTCATATTTAAACAGAAAAATCCCTCTTAGAATACCCTGCAGACAAATCCATTTTTACAGCATGTTGGTCTCATCTCAGTGCTTACTATGACAAGCTGCACTACAGAAGTCATCAACTGCTATACAAGCCTCAATCTGTAGAACTAAGTCCTCAGTTGAGCTCTGAGCACAGCTCTGATGGGGAGTTCCTCACCTGCTGTATGAACCTGCATCTCAGCTGACTGCATTGCCCAAAATCTGGCATCTTGCAGAACTGACTTCTGTGTTTGGTTCTCATGTATGCAAAGCAAAGGCATCAAAACAGTCTGAATGGCCTTCCTGTGCCTGCCCCATGATACTACACCTCTGTAAAATTGACGTCCTCTTTCTGAATCTCAGCAGAAAATACTGCATTGCATGTCCTTCCACGCTGCCCTTTCAGGCCAGATTGGGTGTGTAACTCTCTGCTACTTCATGGATGGTGCTATTGTTCCACTGCACTGGAACTTCTTTCAGATTGTTCTGGATGGTCCTTTAATATGATGTATTTTTTTGAACAAAAAAGCCACTGACATATGATATATATTATATTAATCTTCCATTGTAGTACTCTTAATTATAGCAGCATATCATGGTTCCAGGCTTTCACAGAATCTTACTGAAGTGGTAAAGTTGTCTGTATCTTTCATTGACAGCTTGTCTCTTGAGATACTTTTTTAGACTCTTACCTAAATTATGGGGATGGAGAAGAAATCAAAGCAGGCTTTCTCCCTCTGAACTACACGATGGAAATGTCACTGGAGTAATATGATGATTATAGGAAGAAGAGAAATTCAAGATTTTCCATTCTTGCTAATGCTTTTCACAGATATAAAATATTCACAAATCTTCCAGACAGCCTTTAAGATTTTGTTGAGCAAGGATTGTAAAATGCATAGATTTACCATCTCCAAACACAGAATCATGGACTGGAGTGTTTTAGTGTTAAAATAGGACTCTTAAGCATCTATTTGTCTTTACTGTACTTAAACACTTTTAAGGAGCAATGATGGTTTTCTATTGTCAAGAACATAAAGCAGTAAGATTAAGGGGGAAGTGTGAAACGTGTTTAGGCATAAAACAGAAACTGAAATTGATGAGGGCTGAGCCCTTAAATGTGGTTTGTACAGCAAAGATTTTTCCTTTTATAATTTATTTTCCTACCATGCATCTCTGCAGTTTGAAGTGAGATTATAGCAAGAGACAACATAAGTGAAGAGATCTGTGGGAAGGTACTAGACCTTTTGTCTACCTTTGATTAGCAGGTGGGAGACAGATGAAGGTTAATTAGCAGGTGGGACGTAGATGGTGTATGAATTTAGATTGAGCCAAAATTACACGTAATATTTGGCTTTTGCACATTTCTTATAATTAGACTAAGACAGCCTTTCTCTGTTCAAAGATGTTCTATTAATGAAAGATTGCAGACACTTTACATAAACATTGGTAGATGAAAAGAAAGTAAATAAAGAATGTATAATACTGAAATTAAAATTAATTTGCATTCCAAGATCTGACATTCTACTACTTTGTCATCTTGCCAGCATCATTTATTGATTTTGCATTCTATGAGCTGGTCATTTTTTTGCAAAAAATCCATTAATATACATTTATTAATATACATTAATAAAGACGAGTATATTGAAAACTGGTAGTATGTTTTTGAAGTGAGGCATCTGGGATCCTAACAGCTTTAATTGATTTGTGGATTTTTTCTCTTTAGGTAATGAAAATCAATAAATCTCTACACAGATATGAAAAATTTAGCAGGATTAGTAGAGTAAACAATTAGGACAATAGTTTGGCAAAATTTCAAAGTGAGCTTTCAGAGAAGCTTGGTGTGGTGTTTACCTAACATTATTGCTTTAATAACAGCTGAGTCCCCCCAAAACAAGCAGATTCATGGAGAAAACACATGAGCAATGGGTAAATGTGTTGCCATGAAGATATGAGGCTTCCCTTGCTCCAGGTGGCTATCCACAGTTCTCATTTGAGCCCTGTGCCATTACATTCATATAGCCATGTAAAAATTGCATGCAGAAAAAAACCTGCTTCCTGCAAGGGATAATTTCATCATGTTCCAGATAGTATCAGAAAAACAAAACAAAACAAAACAAAACAAAACCAAAACCAAAACCAAAACAAACAAACAAACAAAACCCCCCAAACAAACAAAATTAACAAAACAAAACAAACAAAAAACCAAAACAACCAACCAAACAAACAAAACAAACAAAAACAACAACACCAAAAAAACAAAACAAAACAAAACAAAACAAAACAAAACAAACACCCACCAAACAGAAAAACCCCAAAACTTTTGGAGAAACAGCTTTCTGAGAGGTTCAGGAACAACTTGAGGCAAAAGAAAAGGTCATAAGCTGTAGAAGAAGATGTAAAGTTATTGAATCTACTGAAGCTTCTCCAATCTATCCTAGGTGACAAGCTGACAAGCTGTTCTTCCACTGTCAAGTATCACAGTTTATCAAACAGGCACCAGGTACAAGAAAAATGTCAAAACTTCTCTGATTGGCTTTGCTTTGGTCATGTAGTTCTACTTTGCTCAGTGCTTACTCATTAAAAGTAACTGTGTAGTTCTTTAGGTTTGTTTTTGTTTTTCTTTTTTTTCTTCATGAAACATATTTTGTTAGTTTTTAATCTGAAGTCACACATGAATGATAGCACAATAAAACCTGAAAAATTGTGTCAGAATTTGCTTTTTCACTTAGATAATTGTGTTTTAAAAAAAAGAAAATATTCACTTACGGCTTTTAGAAGAGATCTGAAGTAATATTTGATCTCTAAATCAGTACTAATGGATTTTTACTGTTCTGATAACATCCTTTTATTATGCTCTGTAGAGGTTACATCCCATGTGAGTCCCACAGAACCTATAGCATGACTTCTCTGTCTTAGAAAACATATTTTTCAAGTACAGCAGCATTCCTCCAACAAAGATTATAGATGTAGGGAGAAAAAATATTGTTTTTTCTTTTTTTCTAGTAATAATTACCCATCCCTGTTTTGTTGTTGTTTTGGGTTTTTTTCCCCCTTTCTTGTTTTCAATACCAGCCTCACAGTTGCCATGCTAAACAAGTAGAATTTGTGGCTACTAAAGTCAGACAGGGTAACTGACTTGTCCAAAGTAAAACAAAGTCCTAAATACTGATATCTGTTTTTCATGATGTACATCAATCAGAGTAAGTCAGGTGTATTTCCAGTGATTGTGTTGAAAGAAAGGTCTGATCGCAATCCTTTTCCTTGAGTTTACTTAATGTTCCATCTCTGCACATTAAAAAAAAAAAAAAGAAAATCTCACATAAAAATAAAGATGATTATGATTTTCTTTCACAAAAAGAAAATAGGAAGTATGGAGTCACTTTATCACAAAAGTCAAAGGGGCCCTAACAATGAGCAATCACTAAGAAACATTTCACTCTTAGAGCCCTTTAAACTACTTGAACATTTTCAATTTCCATCACCTGATTGGAAGCAAGACTGTAGACTAAGAAAACAGCTCAGCCTTTCTTCTTGAAGGCTTTGGAATATTTCATAAAATGTTTCTAAAGTTTCAAGTTAGAAGTCAGAGCACATTGTGTCTGTCTCATCTTCAGATCTCCATTTGAAGTTTGAAGACATTAACTTTTATTTCAACGGTACTTATTTTGAAGATACATACTTAAGCATGGATAATTATATAAGTTAGTAAACCGGTTAATGAATTCAACTGTGGTTATTTTGAGGACAAGCCATTATTCTTATGATCTTACAGCTTGTCCTGGTTCGAGAGAAAACAGAACTAATTCTATTCAGTGATTTTACTTTTCAGTTCAGTACTTCTAACTAACAGAACTTTCTGAAGTTAGCAGCCTGTTTTCATGGACAGTGTCTGCTGCTAGCAGTGATAACACCCTGTGTTTAGTTACTACCAGGGATTGGTATGCAGACCAAGGCCACTGCTGGATCTTCTATACCACATTGGGGGGTGCATGAAAGTGAAAGGCAGCACCTGCAGGGAGGAGTGGACAGGGCAAGTGACCCCAAACTGACCAACGAGGTATTCCATCCCATATACGTCATATTGGGTATAAAGCAGAGGGATCCGAAGGGTCTATAGGCTTTTTCCTGGGCTCTTCTCCCCTCTTGGACTGCTTCCTCAGAGCATCCAGGGAGGACTCTGTCCATTCTGCCTTCAATTCTGTGTTCCTGAATCCAGTACCAGAATCCAGCTCCTGAACACAGCTTCCATCTGCTGCGGGGCCCGGTCCGGGACGCCCTGGTGCCTGCTCTACAGCATCAGTGGTGATGGTGATGTAATTACCATCAGGGGGGTTGGATTCGATACTGGGTTTGTATATATTTGTACATATTCTATTTTATTATTATTGTCATTAAAGCTGTTCTAGTTTTCTTTTCTAATCACCGAGTCTCTCTCCCTTATTCCTTTTCTCTTCCCCCTTGGGGAGGGAGGGGGGTTAACAGAGAGTGTCTGTTATAAGTCTAAGGGGCCGCCCCAATCCTAAACCTTGACACAGCTTTTTATGGCTTATATTGATAGAAGTTTTACTTAAGAAAAATCTCAAACCTCAAAGCAGTTGTCAGGTCTATAAGGAATTCTTTGAAATCCAAAAGTATCTCAAATGTCATTAGGTTTTTGCAACTGAATTGTCCTCCAAGCATTACTGCAGAAGAGCACAGCTCTCCTACAGGACCAGTGGCATGTTTCATAGCCATGTGCTGATATCTCAAATGTAGTTGTTCTGCAGGTTCCACAGACTGTGTTGGCTAGAGTGCCATTAACTATGAGATCTCAGACATCTAGCTTATATAGAAAGCTAAATGTAGGTGTCTTAATCTTGAAATGAATCCCACACAAAGTGACAAATTATTCATTGGTAAATGACAAGTTTATCTTCATATGTCATGTATGATATCTATGAAAAGTTAGAATAACACTTCATAATTCATTAAGTAAAGTAACTTGTTTGGAAATAGAATGTCCCTCAACCTAAAAAAAAATATGGTGGATGTGGAAATTAAAAGAAACATTTGAAAGGAGTAACTCACATTTTCCATAACTTTATATCTTGGTGCCCAAATCTAGAAAACAGAGGGAATTAAAATAAGTTGCTACAGTCATATTTATTAAAGACTGGTATGTTATTATATCTACTTTCTAAAGATAAAAAAATGAATAAAAAGCTGGATAGAATCTGTGGAGAAAGGAGTGGGATAAGAAACAACAAAACTACTACCACTAGTTGAAGGGATGGGAAAGAAAAAGAGAGGGAAAGGAAATGTGACAGACATTTCTCCAGGTCCATCTGTGGACTGTGCTAAGCATGTGACTGGTGATGGTAGTTAATACATCCATGCCTTTTTCACACCCATTAGTAACAAAACAGGCAACATACATACAAGTCGGTAAAGACTGAGGGAGAAGGATCCAACGCCACTGATCTGTCAATATAGAGATGCTGAAGAGTACAACATCTGTTGGCTTTGGAAAATGGTCTTTGTCTCATGGGAACTACTAGCTGTGAATTACAGTTATGTGATTACAAATTAATCAGTAAGAACACTAAGGCCCGGTGTAGAATGGTAGAACAATGCCAGACCGAGGAACTCTATAATGTAAATTGTGCACGCTGAATGAACTGCTCGGGACTGTCCAACAGGAATGGTAGGAGCATTATCGCCAGTGAGAAGCCCACCAAGAACCAAGAGCAGTATCTCCCAGATGACCCTGCAGACTGAAGGGGTTATGGTCTGCACAGGTAGAGGCTTCATTACAGAAGAGGAAGCAGATTCAGGGATTACATAAAATTTATTAAGGGGTATTTTAAAAGAATTGTGGGAATATGTAAGACATTACAGGATGTTTAGAGGACAGAATACAGAAAAGGGAGTCGTCAAGGTGAATTAGGAAGGGACAAATTGAGGGGAAAGGGGACAAAACAAACTGGTTAGGTGTAAATATATTTTGTTGGAACACTTGTCAGACTGAGCCCAGCATTTCATAATTCCAGCCTCCCCTGTCTTCTGAACTAAATCCTCTTTCCAATTATCTTCTGTACAGCTGTGCTCTCTATTCTCAGTATGTGTGAAAGCTGATGAACTTCAAATCAAAGCAATCAGCAAGGTAAAATGTACTGGATATTGGGTAAAAGACACCAGCTACTGGAATGCAACTGCACACCTCTGGGATTTGTATGTCTCGATACCAGCAACTGGGGGGACCAGGATGTCTGAGGACCAACTACAGGCTACATTGAGCATCTAAGGCTCACCATGGGAGTGATTATATTTTGTGTGTATATATGTATATAAATATACTTAATTTTTTAATGTTATTTTTTTTTCCACCAGTGGATATCCATCCTGATAGCCAGAAAACAAGAACAGGGTCAGGCCATCTACACTGTGCACATTTGTGTGAATGCTGTATGCCTTTATGTGGGTGTTGACAATGCACTGCTGTTACTGTTGAGCCGTGTGGCCAGGTGTGCATGTGTGTACGCATACAGTTGTGTGTGTGCCTTGTGAATACATATTCTCAGTCTTGCTACAAGCTGAACCTTGAGACATAAAACCACAGCAGCCTCACATCCATCAAACTACTGCTTGCAACTGCCTTGAACAAGAAATACGCTTAGTCTTGTGGAGCAAGGTGAGACAATTCTTCAACTGAGACATTGTAATACTATCAGATGAGATCAACAGAATTGTGATAATTTACACACTAAAAATGTATTCTATTATAGTTTTTCATACTTTAAAGGAGCAAGCTGTCAGTTTATTTTTTGAAGATGGAGGTGCTTAGCTTACCTTTTAATAGTGATCTTATATGGCTTTCTGAAAAAAAATAAAAAAAAAATGTTTGAAGCAACAGTGGCAGGATTTCAATTAACCTGGGTTTAGAATATCCCAAAGTAATTCAGTATTATTGCATGGAAGCCTACAACTGTGTCCTTATTCTTGGTATAAATATATATCAAAATAATAGTAATTGACTTAGCTTCATATAAAATATATTACATTGCTACTTATTTATAAGAAGGCAAAAATGGACTCTGATCTGATTCACATTGATTTTTTAATATAAAGTTATTGCATTTTTGCAAGGAAAGATACAGTATGCATATCAGTCTTGTGAGACAGAAGCTATATTTGCTGGCACTGCTTTTATAGCTCACAGTTTTCAATATCTCTCAGGAAATGGTGCTCTGCAGGAAACACTGTGAAGCTAAGCAATTGTGGAAGCCCACAATAAATACATGTGTGTGGTGTAAGTATTGGAAAGGAGCATTTCCTCTCATGGGAATTTTTTATTATTCTGTTTCAGCTAGCTTTCTCAGGTAATATGTCAGGATTCAGACAAGTTGGAAAGTACATGGGTAATTTATGATACCAAATGTATTGTAGCCTGGAAGGTCAAAGCCATATAAATTGGCAAAGCATAGAAACAGTCTTGAAGAAACTACTATTTGTTCCTTTGTGTCAAAAAAATAAGACAAGAGAGTACTTAAGGGCACTAGGTCATGGCATTGAATCCATTGTTATTTTAAATAACCATTTCATATACATCTCACAAATTGACCTAACATACCTTAAAAATGTTAAAGATTATTTTTCTCCTTCAATATGTAATGGAATTCAGTTCAATAAAACAAACCCCTAAAGTTGAGAATTTTTCTAATTTCTGTCAAAAATTTATCCTTGATGTTTCCTTTTGTGACCACATTGTCTATAGGCATTTTTTTCCATTTTCTGATGTTTGCTCATATTTCTTCAACTGTTGCAAGCCCTTTCATTTGTTTTTTAAAAAAAATCAAAACAGCTGTTTGGGCCTTGGTCTGCATAGGTCTGCACAACCATGTACAGGCAATGACTAAAAAGATTTTCCCTGGGTCCATGGAAACAAAGTATAGCTCAGTTTTTGTCTCTTTTTTTTTTTTTTTTTTTTCTTTAATCTAGTCAGCATGCATATATTCTTTTCTCAGCCTCAGTCCTTCACTGCATCAGCTCTACTAAAAAAGCAAAAGGTAACACAGTTCTACTGACTTCCAGAGTATTACATTGAGTTGTACCAGCTCAGTGTCCTACAGTTATGCAAAATTCTAATAGGAAGAGGCTGATTCTTCCTGAAACTTAAATTTATTGTAATAAGCTTAATTGAAATAAGTGCACTGGGAACTTTCTTTTTTTTGAACCATACCCAGTATCTGAAGATGCCCACTGAGAGTTGGTTTAGATGGGAGTCTGAAAAAAGGCCATTTCAGGCATTGACAAACCTGAATTCCTGATAAATGCAGGCAACTTTCTTGAAAATGATGCAGTTACAGTCCTGGCAACACAAGGAGTTTCTGTAGATGCAGTTCTCTGTCTTCATTTAAATGGAATTGATGTTCTGCAAGTCTCATTTTACCCCTGATATGGTAGATAAATACATTGTCAGACAAGACTGGAAATGGACAAGAGCAGTGATAGATTTATTCCATTTATTAGGTTAGTTGGCACTCTTTGGCAGCTCTTCTATTCCCAAATTATCTTCAGGATACAAAGTAACTAAGGTGGAAGAGAATAATTTTTATTCAGTAGGGGTTATGGTGATACAATTTTTCATCATCATTTTGCTCGAGATGGATTTGTTTGCACACTGCACTGATAGTTATATTTTTCTTTCTTTATTAAGACTAAGAACCTGCAGTTATGAAGCTTAAGAAGTCCATTTCCTCTTGACAGCTTTACCTTTCCCCAGAAGCTGAGGTGCTATCTTCATCCTCAACCCTTAATAGTGTTGTCTGTTTTTTTCACTTTGGGAATAATAGTTTCCAACGTGATTTTGGAAGCCAGCAGTCAGGCAACCAGCCAGTTGTTAGCTGTCAAATAGCAACCATCCTCTATGTGCTAAGATAGACCATGGGATAAAATGGGGCTTCTTGGGTTGTAATATGAATTAGTCCTGTCATATGATCATACTTATACATTTATAAAACTCTAGTTTATAATAATTTATATTTTTGTCCCTCTGGAAAGCAGTTCTGAAATGTTACCAATCTGTTGGTAAGACTCAAAATTACAAGAGTCCTGTTACCACATAGCTGTGCAGTACAGAAGTTGCCAGTGTAATCTATACATTGTGGTACAGATATAACATTAGCTACAATGCTGCTCTCCCAAAGGAGATTGCCGTTGTTGAGCACCTTGCAAATTCAAAGCTGAAGAGAAGTATGGACAAGTGTTCCCACTGATGGCTTGCACTCTAATGAAAACATTTTGCATTAACGTCTTTTACAGATAATGATAGGCTGACTTTTTTTTCTTTTTTTCACTGCCTTGTGAGAAAAGGGCAAGTAATGCTTAGAAAAGTAAGAAACAAAGAATACTAATATGAAATTACCTACCACATCCTGCTTTGCCTGAGTACTATGGCATAGTCATCATATTGAGACTCATACTTTATATCCCTGTTTAGAGAATTCAATACCAACTGCAATGAAATTGGGTTGTAGCTGTCATGGCAACTTTAGCTTAGAGTTCTGTGTTTTATGTCATTATAGCTGCTATATGGGATTTTGTGTGTTATTTTCTCCCTTTGGTGCTGCATTTCTATCCCTTATCCTCCTGCATAAAACAGTACAGGGAAATATTATACATTAATGAATGTTATCAGTATTACCAGTGAACCCTTATCTAGAAACCTAGCTTAATTGAAATATCAGTGTAGCAAGCCTGTAAGTAAATGCTAGAGATACAGCTGGTACTTTAATGTTGGTAAATCTCCCTTGTTTTCCCTCCTCTCACATGATTTTGCTATCCCTAGCCACATCTATCTCTTGCTGAGAGACCCAGCTCACTAGAAGTTATTCTGCAGCCCTTCACAAACCAAAGCTGGGCTTTTCTGCAGCCTAACCTGCAGTTTGATAAGACACACTTCACCAGGGAAGAAGGAGCCTGTGTGCAAAGCACAAAAAAAACTGTCAGAAAATTGTAATTTATGTAAAAAATATTTTTTAGCATTTGAGAATATGTATGTTATGATTGAGCCCAGGTCATGTGATACTGTTTGTTCTGGACAGATAAGCAGCTGAGTCTTGTTTAGGATTATTACAAATGTAAAATCAGCATTTAACATTTGCTCTGTAAGATTTGCTTAATATCTGCAATTTCACCCTTTCTGACAGAAAAAAATTTGACACTAATCAAGAATGACATGAGATAATAAGCAACAAGAAATTATTTAAAAATATTCAATTATACTCAATTTTTCTTTACAGTGTTATCTACTTTATGAAATATTTTAAATTATAAAATTCAACTGTTTAAAAAAAATATTTTTAAAAAGTAACCTTATCTGTCTAGAGATGGCCATAGACACAGAGATTAACATTACTCCCTTGGGAAAATCCTACAGATTCTATTTACATTTAGTAGACAGTGATTTCCATTACATTTCATAGGGCTTTTAAAATAATCATGTAGAATCTTACAGCAAGAGTATTTAAAATTCTGGATGGATTCAAAATGCTCCCCTCACACCCTTACCTTGCATGTGCACACATACACACACAGAGACATACACACAGAGAGTCATTTTACACAACTGAACAGAATTTCCCTTGTGTCACCCACTCCTCGACCCAGTTTTAATTTAGTTTTATAAAACCAGTACTGCTCTGTCTTCACTCCCCTCTGAGTTTAGGGACTTTTCATTTCTCCCATCCCACTCATCCCTATTCCCGCTTCTCACATACTGCCATTTTTATCTTTTTTTTTTTTTTTTGGTAACTGGCAATGTACTACCTGGATAAATTAGCAGAAACATTGATTTTAGCCTCCCCTTGATATAATAAGGGGGGTTGCAGCTGAAAAGGTTTTCTCCATCAGATCCCCAGGGCTCAGAAAAATCCATTTTTATCAGGCTGTCAGACATGCTCCAGATCCACTGCCCCCAGACATCAATACCTCAAGCACTGTTTCTAAAGAAAAGACTCCTGTTTTTGCCATGAAATCTGGTTTCTGTAGAAGGGTATAGCTCTGGGTGTCTTCTGCAAAACAGTTACTCTCAGTTTGCGCTGATACTTTTACATGTTTGGCAACAACTTCAGACTCATAGCACACTAGAAATATGAAGGAAAGTATAAACTATAGTTGGTCATTGGTTATATGATTGAACTTTTAAAGTTTTTCTATTTTGCTCTTCTTATCAGGAGGAATGATTTAAAAATAATTAAATAATTAAGCAATAAAGAGCTACATTCCCCATAGTGTCTCTCTTCAGGCGGACATAGAAACATGAACACATGCTGGTGATGTGCAATTTTTTAATTTCCTTGCCTCCTTTTTTCCCAGACCAAACATTGCACACCAAACTGGATGATGAAAGAAGGTGTATCAGTTTTCATCTTCTCAGCTTTCCTCACCTTGGACCCAGGGGTGACCTAGAAGCTATCTGAGAAAAGAACTGGCCTATCTGAATATACAGCTCACTCCAAAGAATTTCAAATTAGACTGCCTCTGAACTACTTTTGAATGACTCCGTTACTAAAATATGACACCCAAAGTTTTGTCATTTTGTGACAAAAATGGTGGTTCAGGATAAGTATCAATAGCTCAGAAGAAATAATTCAGACCTGTCTTCTGGTATGGGCAATATGTGGCGTCATACAGAGAGTGTTGAAAATGAGACATTTCTATTCTGCTGTAATAATTATCATGTCCTCGAGGGGGCGCTTGTGTGTAAGCTACAGACCAGAGTTTCCTCGGGAAAAAATGTATCATCTGCATTATCTGTGTTTAGTACAACATTCAACCTCATATGATTCTTAATAGCTTAACATTCCCATTTGGTAAAACAAGATGTGCATCCAGTTCGTACAGCTTTTGATCAACATATAGCAGACTTCTAAACCATGGCAGTTTCCTATTTTTTAATCCAGTATCCCAAGATTTAGCCAGAACAGCATAATTTCTGTGATTGTGAAAGAGCAGACCTGATCTGTGGTTATGTACCTAACAGCTACTGACTTTGAAAGAATTCTCTGTAGAAATTAGAATTTTGCAGTGGTGGTGTATGTCTTTTATGTTCCCAAATAAGGTAGGCTGAACATGTATCTGGTTTAATATTCCCAAAAGATAACTAGAAATATGGGAAAGATGGATCCTTTATGTTGCTAACATCACATAAGTGGTTTATAGAAGTATTTGGATTTTTGTGTGTGAGGAATGATCTTAATGTTGGATGAGGGACAGGCTGTGGATGTTGTTTATCTGGACTTTATTAAAGCTTTTGACACCATTTCTCACAGCATTCTCATTGAGAAACTGTCTGCTCATGTCTTGGATGTGTGTACACTTTTCCAGATAAAAGCCTGGCTGGCCAGCCAGGGCCAGAGAGTGGAGGTGAATGGAGTTAAATCCAGTTGTTGGCCAGTCACAAGTGGTGTTTCCCAGGGCTCAGTTTTGGGGCCTGTTCTTTTTAATATCTTTTTAATAATATCTTTTTACATCTTTGGATGAAGGGATTGAGGCACCCTAGTTAAGTTTGTAGATAAAACCAAGTTAGACGGGTGTGTTGATCTGCTTGCAGGTAACAAGGCTTTATAGAGGGACCTGGGCAGGCTGGATTGATGAGGCAAGACCAATGGTATGAGGTTTAACAAGGCCAAGTGCCGGGTCATGAACTTAGGTCACAACAATCCCAGGCAATGCTACAGGCTTGAGAAAGAGTGGTTGGAAACCTGCTGGGTGGAAAAGGACCTGGGAGTGTTGGTCGGCAGCTGGCTAAATATGAGTCAGCATGTGCCCAGATGGCCAAGAAGGCCAACGGCATCCTGGCCTGTAACAGAAATAGTGTAGTCAGAAGGACTAGGGAAGTGATTGTCTCCCTGTACTGGGCACTGTCGAGGCCACATCTCAAATACTGGGTTTGATTTTGGACTTCCCACTATGAGAAGGACATTGAAGTGCTAGAGCATGTCCAGAGAAGGGCAGCATAGCTGGTGCAAGGGTCTAGGGGGCAAGTCTTGTGAGGATTGACTGGGTGACCTGGCATTGTTTAGTGTGGAGAAAAGGAAGCTCAGGGGAGACATTTTTGCTCTTTCTTCCTGAAAGGCCATTGTAGAGAGGTTAGGGTCAGTCTGTTCTCCCATGTAACAAGCGATACTACAAGAGGAAATGGCCTCAAGTTGTGAGAGGGGAAGTTTAGGTTTGATATAAGGCAAAGTTTCTTCCCTGAAAGGGTTGTCAAGCATCAGACCAGGCTGCCCAGGGAACTGGTGGAGTCACCATCCCTAGAGGTATTTAAAAGATGTGTAGATGTGGCACACAGGGACATGGTTTAGTGGTGACTAGGCAGTGCTGAGCTAGCAACTGACTTGGTGATCTGTCTCTTAAAAGTCTCTTCTAACCAGAATGATTATATGATTCTGTGATTCTAGCCTGTAGTCACTGATCAAATGATAGCCTTATCTTTCACTCATAATTATTATTAAATATCTTTATCCTATTCTGACAGAAAAAATACTTGAGAAAATTTTCCTTGTTCTCCCAGTTTGATAATATATAGTGTCCAAGAGGCTGTGTCTCAAAGCAAATGCTCTTTTTCTGAAAGTTTGAAGAAAATATATTTAAATGACCACTTTTCCATTGAAATTTCATTGTCCTCTGACCCTGTTCTCAGCAAACTATGGAACAGATTTGTTGAAACTTTCCAGAGAAATTCAGCCTGAGGCAGACACCTGGTGTTTAAATTGCCATCTATCCACTTAAATTTTAGACAGGTATTGTGTCTGAAAATAGAATTTTAAAGTAGAAAATGGCCATTTAATAAACTGTGCTACTAGCACTAACTGTAATCTGTAAATAGTTAATTATCTGGAACTCAAAAATAAATAGTACAGTGCTTTAGGTTTGAATGATTAATAAAATCCATGCCTTAAAGTGGCTGATCTGAGCATTAGTTTTTAATCATCGAATCAACAATGAACAGACCAAAGAATTGGATCACTGCTATCTGACTAATTAAGAAGTAAATCTGAAGGATTTCCTGTATTTTGATGAGATGTCAGTGGTTCCAAGATGTAGGCAATTTTGAGTATCCAATGCACAGAAAACACATTAGACTTTTCCTTACTAATACTTTTATTCCATGTAAGGAATTTCTATGGAAAATGCTGAGCTGTCTTGAAGAATAATGAATGGAGAGCTGTGAAATGTGAAGTTGTTATCACTGCAAAGCTTGAGTACCTATACATTGGAAAGTACATGTCAAAGGGAAAGTTATACCATAGGAAGGATGGGGAACACATCATCTCATGTGTATCAAAATATAAACTGATGCCAGTTCTCTGCTGTTCAAAGAAGGGTTCCTGAATTATGAAGATTTTGTGGCTTTTTTAACTGGAAAAATTATATGTGCTTTCTAAACTGTGAAAGTGAGATTTAATGGCTAGAACCTGTGGGGAAAGCAGTAACCAAACACTGATCTGATATGTAGCATGTACAATTCAAAAAGGCATTTTTAGGGATTTATAACTTTTCTTTTCAATATATTTTCTTTAAGTTAAGACAAAGAATCATCCACATAATTAAAAAAAAAAAAAAAAAAAAAAAGAAATCATTTCACAAAGAGCTTGAGATCTTACTGAAATCCATAGAAGATACTGAATACATCACCTACTGCAAAACAGGACCAGTTTGACTTATTTTGTTAATATGAGATTCATCATATACCATTTTTTTCAGTACCTCAGCCTTAACTTAAAAGACTTATGGCCCATAGTTTAATATGAGGGGTGCTTCATAACAGCTTATGAGCTTTAAAATGGCCCTATATATATATATATAAAAAAATAAATATAAATAAAAACCATCTTGAAATGACTCTTACAATTGGAAAGTAAGACTTTGATTGGAATGAAAGGGAAAAAAACCAACCCCAAAATCCAGTGGAATCCCCATGTGAAGCTAATGAATTCTAAGAATTATCCCCTAGAAAATGTATTTTCTGTTCTAAAGGTAACTGCAATAATTTTCTTGGTTTTCCTTCTTTTTTATTCCCTTTTCCCTTTCTCTATTTTCTTTTTTTAAATTTTATTTTACCTATAGTCTTGATATATTTTTACTTCTAAAATATACTAGAATTTTTTCTGAGGGCTAGAATTCAAAATCTGTATCCCAGACAAGTGTTTGAAGTAAAATTGTATATATTTGTCCTAATCAGTCTGTATGAGTTTGTTGAACACTCTTGGCACAGATATTAATTTTGGCATAGAACAGAAAGTCTTTACTGCTTTTCACTGTCAAACACTTTGCAATGAGAACTAATCCAGATGCCAAAATATACCTGAAATCACTAACATGCCTTTGGATAACTCACTTAAAGATTTGTTGGCACACAAGAATCTACTTCAAAGCCTATGGAAATTAACTAAAAAGTTTCTTCTTACTTAATTTAAACCCTGATCCAACATCAACACAAGTCAATGGACCAACTCATGCTAGAAAGTGTCACGGGATCAGACTTTGTAGGAATATTTATTGTTTATTATAAACTAAGTGTAAATATATCTAACTTTGATATCTTACAAAAAAAAAAAAAAAGGAGTAGAAGGATTATTTTTAAGTCTTTTACAAGGACCAAAAATGTAAAAGCAATAACATACTAGAGAACTAGAGAAACTTCAAAACTTAATTATATCCAGTCCAAAAACAACTCAGTTCCTATTAGGAAACATTTGTGACCATAGACAAACCATTTTTTGTGAAATATTTATTATTTATTTGCACTTTTATTTTTTTTAACACACGCTATTAATAGCTGCAGTAAATTTGCTTTTATCTGAATTCCTTTACTTATTCTTTCCTTACTATTATCATATTTCTCTATCCATTATTCTTTGAATTGGCCTTCACAGGTAATTTTTATGTAAAGTATGAATCTACAGTCAGTCATTATGTCTAGATGTGTACTAGTTAGGTCTAGGGAACATCCCTAGTTAAAGGTCTAAAATATTACAATGGTCTCTAGCCTGGTACCAGTCTGAAACAGCTAGCCCAATTGGACATGGTTTGGGAGTTAACACAGATCAGGGTTGATTCCCAGGAAGTGGTTTGCAAGCATCCCATGTGATCTGGAGGCTGAGAGTTTAACAGCAGGGGTAGTACAGGCCACCTGATGGCAGCTGGCTACAGTGGTAGAGAATGGCCCCAGGCAGATAACATTTACTAGTGCAGACACATAGTGTGCTGTCAAGTGATACCTCAGCAGACTTGGTCCTTGGTGAGAAATGCAGGACTTGCATAAGAAATCATGGAGGAACCAGCTATCATGTGAAAGGCTCAGGAGGTTTGATGGGAGAGCAGAGAGAGGGGGAAGAAAATTCCTCTTGAGTCACTTATGCTTTGTTTCTATTTATCTGCCAAACACAGTTCTACATCATAATTTGCAGCAGAGCATGTGGTGTGCAAGTAGTTGTTATAAGCACAAAAGCATCCAGATTTGTCAGTAAGGGAGATATCTTCCATTAGCAGGCATGCATTGAGCTCACTGTGCATCTGGAGCCTATCAGGATTCAGAAGAAAGCTATGTGTCATATTTAACCTATAAGATAGTGATTGGTCTTCATAGCTGAAATCTCAGGGGACAGTTTGTGAAAGATGACAGCATGAAGTCAGCTTTTCTTTAAAATGCTTCTAAGCAGGAAATAATTTCACTAGACAAGTCTCTGATCTCAGTCAAACTGCTGGAAATCTGGAACATTATTCTAGTTTATCAAGGAGAAATGGGATAACAATTACCCATAGAAGAGACTACAAAATACAGAGAATAAAGAAAAAGAAAATCATAAGGTTTATTCGTAGATTGTCCTACATTAAGTTTAGCAAATGAATCACCATACTCTTGAGTAAGTCTGTGTCATACTGTTTAACAGCAAACCCATATTTCATTATAAAAAATGCACAACTTCATCCAGATTTCTTCCTCATAAAGAAAAGGTGAAGATTAATGACATAAGTTGTAATAAAGTAGCAGAACACAGACATCCATAGAGTTGAAAACTTCCTCTGAGTTTTTTGCAAATGATGTAATCTTTGCTCCACAGTAACATTTTGCAAAAGTCAGTAGAACTGTTTCAGCCCCTGAAATCGAGCATTTCTTTATCCATGGGAGTACAGGAGTGGGAAATCTTATATAACACCAGAATGGATCCAAAGTCCAAACGTTCCAACCCCATGTGTGCTTCTAGATGAGAGTCCTAAACTCAGATGCAAATGCTATATGTAAAGTCCTTTTCAGTCATATAATTAGGGAGATTTGCAAATGGATTAACCCATTTTATTAAAGACGTATTGATTCATATGTTGAGCCATCCTCTGATCTTCCTTTTTAAATGTGTGCAGACTGAACAATTTTAAACTATCCAGCATTAAAGATTGGGCTTCACATTTAATTTAATCCTTCTTTAATTTTTATTTTATTTTATT
>JANHGN010010564.1:39616-53526 GCA_024605025.1 Megaceryle maxima | reverse complement strand
TTCTTTTCTTTTCTTTTCTTTTCTTTTCTTTTCTTTTCTTTTCTTTTCTTTTCTTTTTTCTTTTCTTTTCTTTTCTTCTTTTCTTTTTTCTTTTTCTTTTTCTTTTGTTTTCTTTTTTCTCTCCTCTTCTCTCTTCTCTTCTCTTCTCACATTTCATAAGTTCTCATATTTGTTTTAATAGTCCATCCATATTCTGCTTAAATTGGAGGGAATCCCTCCTTGGCACACCTTGTACTGGGAATGATCAATAGCCTAACGGGAGTGGAAATCGGGACTGCAGTCACTTTCCTTTAAGGTAGGAAAATAATGAGCTCAGCTGTTCAGACAGTGGAACAGCAGCTTCAGCTATTCTGTGTATTTCACATAGGGTACATCAATGTACTGTCATAACAGCTGTCACCATCCAATTCATCAGCAGTCAATCATTGTGCCACTTTGGTAGAAGCCATGGTAATTTGCACTGTGAGTCTCCTGTAATACTGAGACCATCACATCCCTGACACATCGGAGCCCAAAACTGCACTGCAGCTCATCAGAAAAGACTGCATCACCCTTCTTGGAATGAGATTTCCTTCTCCATCACCTTACCTCTGTTCCTTGACAGTGGCCCTAGGCAGATTTGTTTTGGTTTTGTATTTTTTTCCTTAGGTCTCACACATACATTCAGTCTGCGAGGTCTGTGGCCATACAGAAAAAGACAACGTTGTGCAGAAGGTATAGTCAGGCAATCTCAATGGGTTAAGGACATGACTTCAAGACTGGACTCAACTTCACATCTTTCCTCCCCTATCACTTGTCATAAGATGTATTCCCAGTTGCACATCTCATATACATGAGGAAGAACAGAAAGATTTTGCTGAGAAGTGTTCATGATGGGATCCAGGGCAAACAAAAAGTAGACCCAGGGATGCAGAGTTCTCAGTTCAGTTTCAGGAAAGTATCTCTCTCTGTCCTTTTGAAAAGGTTTTTTTTTGATTCTACCACACAACAGGTAGGATTGGTTAAATAAGAAATAATTCCTTCATTTCACAACCATGAAGAAGAGGAGCTTTCATTTTTCTCAAAACAGGAAGGTTACAGGCAGGTAAAATGGTATTTTCTAAGCTCAAAAAGTCTAGTGAAGTGTAACAGGAAGGAATTAATTGAACTCTTCAGTCCAGAAAAGACCAGCAAAGTAGTACAGCTCAAAGAATGGACAGACTTTGCAGAGGTGCTTTTCAAACTCAGTGCTGTAGATGGCATCTTATACTTCTAAGAGCTCTTGAAGGAATAGGCTCAGATGTGGTACAAAAGGAACTTCATGTGTTCTTGACACATGAAGAACAAAGAATGTGCACAAAGAATGTGGATAGTTGTATACAACAGTTAGAAATATACTTTGTGATTGCTCTCCAAGCTGTACAGAGACACAAACTGCTCAGGTAGTCTCAGGAATCTGAGACCAAAATATCTTAATGATTCCACATGTCTGCTTATGTCTCTAAATATGTTTGCTTTATAGAGCTTTTGAAAGAAACACATTTGTATTTCTACAAATTGCAGGGTTATTACTAATTTCTACTTACATGTCATTTTTATGTTTTTCTTTTTGCGTGCTTCTTACTCACAACTCAAACCAGAAGCAGTTTCAAGTTGAAAAAAATACAGAAATCTGATAGAAAAAGCATAGCTGAAAGCTCAGTGATTTTAACACTAATGCTTCTTATCTAAAGTGCTTAGAGATTTAACAACGTGGAGTTCATGAAGAAGGATCATATGAACTTCTTTTAACAGACATTGGGTTTTAATTTGATTTACATGTTGTCATGTGAAAAGCAGTGTTCACAATCCATCTGATCATGTGTGGCTTCTTTGAATGTTATAAATAAGATGGACTTAGCTGAGGCAACTTTGGTAAGGTTCCCACAGCATGTTAGGCTATTGTTTGACTGTAGTTATAATGGCTGGAAAGTCTCCTGTTGATTTAACTGCTGAAAAGAAAAATAATGTCTATTAGATCCTCCTATGGGTAGAGCTTAGTAGCATGAGGTTTTGATGGTATTAATAAGAAGCTGACTGGAAGGCAATACAAACTGTGCTGTCAGAAACATCAAACAGCTTCCATGTAATATACTTTAATTTAGCTTTTCAAGAGCAAAGACAGAATGACAGAAAAATAGATTCTTTTTTTTTTCTGCACAAAGTCAATTAGCTTGAGACAATGAGAGTAAATCATGCTAGATCCACCTTTTGCCATTTTTCCATTATATTTCACAAAGATCATCTTGAAAAGAGCTATCAGGTTGGCAGCTGAAATGCTAGTTGTAGGTCCCAGATTTGATAAACAATATTTGCCAGAGAACAGGAAATTGATGTTTAACCTTCTGTCTGGGTTCATCTATGAGGTGTCAATTGTCTGCCAATCTTGTTATTTTCAGGACAGTGAGAAACTAAAAGGATTCTGTGTATAGAAGCTTTTTGCAATTACTGGGGAAGGGAAGAGAGACAGAAGTCATCTGGCATGACATTGTAAGATGGCAAGAGGTACTTGGACTACTCTGTTGTTTCTTCCTGAACTATGAAGATCTTTCAGTTACTATGGGAAAATGGGAAGAAACAGTGTGTGACATCTTTTGCTTCATTCTCTTTTCATGCAAGACATTGATAAAACTTGTATGTTTGGCATTCAATTCAAAACACTATTTTGAAGTTGAGTATTTTGAAGAAACTTCTTGAACTGAGATGACCTGCTTTGCTGATGCCAGAACATTACATGGAGATGTATTATTTTTGGTTGCAGTTGGCACTGAAAGTGATTTGGGGGTTCCTTGTTCCATGATTCATATCCATTTTGACATAGTTATTTTCCCTATGGTGAAGACTTCAAAGACTTGGGGGAAGAGTAGAAAAAAATAAATCTTTAGGACTTTCACTTCTATAAAACCTGGTCTAATAATGCCTAGGTATATTGGACAGATGCAACTCTGTGATGGATTTTGCATGAGGTCACATTAAAAAAAAAATTCTCAATCAATTATGATGGCAAATGTGGTATCTTTATTAGGCCCCTGACCTTTGTCTTTCCAACTGTCTTCTACCAAGAGCAGAAGTCACATAGTTTTATATTTTTGTTTTGTGTGGAGGGAATAATAGCAATATGTCAGATATAAGGAATTTATAACCAACTGCTGTTTCAATAAATTCTTTATTTCTTAGATATAAATGTGAATGAGCATTGGGTATAAATCACAGAATCATAGAATCATAGAATGGTAGGGATTGGAGGGGACGTCTGGGAGATCATCAAGTCCAACTCCCTTGCTAAAGCAGGCTCACCCAGAGCAGGTTGCACAGGAACAAGTCCAGGAGGATTTTGAATCTCTCCAGATAAAGACACTCCACAACCTCTCTGGGAAGACTGTTCCAGGGCTCTGTAATCCCCACAGAACTGGACACAGTACTCCATATGTGGCCTCACTAAATGTTGGCCTTCATGCTACTGTTATTTATAGAGCTGTCTTTTCACCACATCAGGTGTTGAGGGAATGAAATCACTCTGTTATGCTTGAACCTAACATCATTCAGGTAACTGCAGTAGAGATTTTATCTGAATAATCCTTGTTCAGTTTTTTGCTTTTTTGTCCACAGAATTTTGACCTTGCTCTTTCTATCAACGCCATAAATGAATACCCGCATTCAAATTGTTGCTGTTGATAAACTTCTCTGAACAGAAGTTTGTGACAGAGAACTGCTGGGGTTTTTTTTAAGATCTGAATTTTAAGAGAACGGCCCTGCATAGCATGAACCTCCGCACATCACAGAAAACCTCTTCAACAATGAGATTCTTCCACAATTCTTCCCAGTCAAGCATTTTGCAACACTAGAATTGCTAAGTATAATGCAGTCTTATCAGCTACATTTAAACAATGTAGTGACAGTACCAGTCATCATCTTAACCTATACTATTTATGAAAAGTCAGAGCAAAAATCCTTCTCCAGTTTAGGTAAAGGGGAACTAGTCAGTTTTGCCCATACATCATCACTGTGAATCTCCTCTAGACCTCACATCACACTCTCAGCATCCTAAGACATAATTAATATTTGTAGCATGATTTTTCAGTTTAAAGAGTCTGAAGAGAAAGACTTGGGGGTGCTGGTTGATGAGAAGCTTCACGTGACTTGGAAATGTACATTTTCAGTCCAGAAAGTCAACTGTATCCTGTGCTGCATCTAAAGAAGACCTCACCTGGAGTACTATATCCAGCTCTGAAGCTCCCAACACAAGAAGGGCATAGACCTGTTGGAGTGAGTCCAGAGAAGGGCCACAAAGATGAACAGAGGACTGGAGCACTTATTCTGTGAGTACAGGCTGAGATAGTTGGGGTTGTTCAGTCTGGAGGAGTCTCTGGGGAGACTGTATTGCTGCCTTCCCATACCTGAAGGGACCATACCTTGTGAAAGCTGTGGAGGAACTTTTTACGGGGTCTTGTAGTAACAGGATGAGGGTCAATGGCTTCAAACTGGAAGGGGCTACATTTACATTAAAAATTAGGAAGAAGTTCTTAACTTCTTCCTAAGAAGAAGTGTGAGACACAGGAACAAGTTGCCCAGAGAAGCAGTGGATGTGTTCAAGACCAGGTTGGATGGGAGTTTGAGCAGCCTAGCCTAGCAGGAGATGTTCCTCCCCTTGGCAGAGGGGTTGGAATTAGATGATCTTTAAGGTCCCTTCCAAATCAAACCATTCTATGTTTCTATGAAATATTGTGTGGACACTCTTGCTTCATGTTCTGAAAACTGGGGACATGTTTTGTGTATTCTGGGGATGGTGTAAATCTTGGTAAGATATTTGAAAGAATTGTGTAAAGTGAAGGGAGCTGAACTTGATATAACCTTGCCTCTGCTGAAAAAGGCGTTGACATGTGAAGTTCCCTGAAATATCCCCAGGCATTGCCAAGGAGAGTGATAATTGGTTCAATGCTGTTTTCATGAATCAATTTATCCTAAATCATAGAACTGTTTTGTTTGTCTTTACAGGGACAGGGAAAAAGCAGGGAGAGACCTGCTTTTTCCAATGTTTCATTTCAACTTCTCAGTTTTCTGTCAGAAACAATGTCAACAGATGTTTATTCCTTCCTCATTTGTGCTGGTCATTTGTGTAATAGTTCTGCACTTTAACAATGATACTTGTATCTCAGTGTCTAGCTTGGCAACCTGTATTATCTTGACATAATTTTCTACCATCCTTCACTGAAGAATGTATCTTCTTGATAAGACAAAAGAGCTCAATAGGTATTAACACTGTAGTAGATGGCTTTTCTCATGCTGTCAGAAAGCAGAGTTTTTTCTCCTCCAGTGCAAATAACTCCAGATATTCAACTGATATTTAATTAATAAGGCCTTCTCCATCATGATGCTCCAGGTTGCCTACTAAAAGATGAATAAGTCCACTAACCTCCTACCTCTTCCCATTCCTTCCTACCAGGCTAGATTAAAAAAAAGGCTTTCTGAAATCTCTCTATACAACAAAAATGGATCCTAAAGTTTGCAAGGAACTTGGTTGTGCTTTATTATCACCTTTGCAATCTTAAATGAGTCACCTAAAGTGGGGTATTTAATGTGTTTTATGTCAGGGTGTAAGGATCACAGAAGTTAATGAAAACTGACTGGTGTTAGGCTTTGGAGATTTCCATGTCAATAAGCCACTTTAAGAAATTTTTTATACCTTGTAAAGAAGACAGTTTTGGAGCTGGTTTTTTTTTGTTTGTTTGTTGTTTGTTTTGCATTGGTTGGGTTAATTTTTTTTTTTCTTTTTTTTCCCAATGGGCTATCTGGGAATGAATATTGCAGACTTGAGTTAATTCCAAATTGGATTACCCCCTCACACATCTTATCTTGTTGTTCTATCAAGGTCATACTATTGTATGTTACTGTTAAACTGCTCAGGCACTTCCCTGTGCTGCAGTAGGTGTTCTGTAATCTGAAAAGGAAATTCTGTTTCATTAAAGATTGTTTTAGTCACTATAGCACAGAGCATGTTCTTCCAGAAAGGCTGCCTCCAACATCTGTAATGTTCAAGAAAAATGTAAAGGGCTGCCTGAAGCTCTAGCTTTCTTAAACCTTATAACCCTGTAACAAAGGCACTCAGGAGGAAGCTGCAGATAATAATAGGAAAGACTTTTCAGTTACAAGTACTGTCCAATGGGGACAGAAAGAAATATTCAGTGATTTTTCTAGTGAAGTCTAACTAATTTAGAGACAGAAATTATATTAGAAAATAATGTGATATAGTAAAAAGGACATTCTGATCTATACATAGCCAGCATGTGATCTAACATAATAGAAAATTGGAGGCTAATTTCTAATATATTGGATTATTACTCCTTTAGTACAATGAGGCTATGTAGTATATAAGTAATTCATTTCCACTTTATACAAGTCACTTCATAAGGAGAAGCCTGATGTAAAGTCCACTGGATCCAAGGACAGAGAGAACTTCAGACAGCACTCTAAAGCTTAGATTCCTTCTTTTGTAAACTGACTACAAATGAAGCTCACGGAACCTAGATTCTGATCAAAGTCTTCTGATCTTTAGAGATCTTCATGAGGCATCTAACATTAGGTGAAGGAGTCTGGAAATTCAATCCCAGATAGCTGTGGTGTTGTTTTTTTTTTTTAATCTGGTTGTTAGAAAAAACCCTCTTTACCATTCAGCATAAAAAGGATTGTAGCCAAGATCTTTAGTCTTGTTCCTCACAGGGACTATATATTACAAGAGTAGGGTTCTGCCTGGTGATAGTACCAATTGACAAAGTTGTGGAGCAAAATGTCATTTGGCTACATCAGTGAATCTCTGACTCTTCAGACAGATACCTGTACTGAGAACAGGGATTAGGTTGATATGACTATGTCATCCTTGGATCTTGCTCACCTTAGTTTGATGATCACCGTAGGCATGTGCTGATGATATAGAATCAGACTCCAGACAATTCCTTCTTTAGTCTTCCAATATTCAGACTCTCTGTGGTCATATAGGTTAATTCCAAATTGGATTAATGAATTATGGCTTTTTGTCTCCTCTCATTCTTTCATGTTACATGGAAGAAGAAGCCTCAGTACCATGAGTGGTTTAACTGTGAGGAGAATCAGACACCAAGTTTTATGGTTTAATGCATAAGGATCTTAATGGGACAAAAAATTTTCATCTTGAACCAATCTCTTCTAGTTTTCTTAGAAATGATTTCTTAGAGAATCCTGGAAACAGTATTTGTCAGTCCTCAACACTGAGTCTTACATCTTCATATGATGATAGGCAGTGGTGATAGAGAATTAGATTGTTCTGATATGTTGTATGACTGACCCATGCCTCTGACAGAAAATGGAATGCAGTAACAAAATGCAAGGACATGGTTACCCATAGCAGTACTTCTTAGGAATGGTGTCTTAGAGGCTACCTCATCTTACACTTGAAATTGTTGTGGATTCTCCAACCTTGGACATACTCAAAACCTGACAAGACCTGGTGCTGAACAGATTTCTCTAGCTGACCCTGCTCTGAGCATGGTGATTGGGCTAGATGATGTCCAGAGGTCCCTGACAACTTTAGTAGTTGGCTGGTTATGTAAAGTTATAGCAGCTTTGCACATGCTGAAAGTGCCATGAGGCTGAATCATGACTTTTGTAATTGTCTTAGGCGATACTGATATGAACTGTGACATGTTGGTAGGGGCAGAGGTTTCCTCATTTCTCATCACTTTTGGTTCCTTCATCTTATATTTACACTTAAGTAAATATGGTGATCAAGTGTTACCTATCTACGCAGGCAGTTTGGCTAAGCCTGGAATGTACTACCTATAACTTAAGCATGCAAGAGTTAGAGGACTGCAGCCCCCAAGCTTCTACTCAAAAGAAAGAAATATCAAATTCAAGGAAGAAGTTAATGTATATGTAGCTGTCTAAAATGCATCATGTGACTTAGAGGTACTAGAAGTGAAAATTGAATGTTTGTGTTTTGGGGTGCTATAGAATGACACTTCCAAGTAAAAATGCCTTTTTATTTGGCAACAGAATAGGAAAAAAAAATCAGTCCAGTGAACTTTTCAGAAGTATTCTTCTCAAATTCCTTCAGAAACAAGGAAGAGGGTCAGCTGCTGAAAACTCCAAATCTATAACTTTCACGGATAATTAAATATAAAACACTTGGGTTTTCTTCTTTATAAAAGTAAACAATATCTCAATAACAAAAATATTTTAAAATATTGATTCACTTTGTTCTTAACACTTCAGTCAAGAAATTTCAGAAATTAAATACATTGACACATAATGTGTATGGTTAATGTATGCAGATTAAAAAAAAAAAACAAACCCCACCAAAAAAAAAACCCATAAACATGAAAAGAAAGGGTTATCCATGCTATAAAACAATTACTTACCCACAGCTTCCTATTACACATGTCCTATAATACAGGCAGACATGTTTTCTTTAGAGTCATTTAGTTAACTGTACCAGTGCTTGAGCTCTTTTACATTAGCTGGCACCACTGAATGGCTTCAGTGGATTTTCTTTTAATAATATTACTTACAGATCTATCGACCTCTAAAGATAAATACTCATCATGTTTTACATGAATATGCACATGTTCTATTAAATTTGAGATTGATAGGGGAAAAATAGTGCTTTATTTTGTTTTGGTTTGCTTTGGTTTTCTCCCCATAGTATTTGCAGAGGAAAGTTAATTGACTCAAGATAAATTTTAATTTTTAAAAGGAAGTTTCATCTTAGTTACTTTCAATTTAGTTTTGGATGTCAGTACTACCAGAAAAAGAAATTTTATTTGTAACAAGAGAGGCCTCTGAAGGAGCTGGTGTCAGCCATTGGCTATTGCAAAAGTGGTCATTCATTTAACTAAACATCAGCCAACACAATGTCAGGAAAGAAATCCAGACTGTAGATTAAAACTGGATCAAAGCCCACATCACAGTTCAACCATACTTAAACCCTGGAACTGGGGTTAGTCAAACATGTTGATGAAATATAGCTGCCGTACATTCTTCAATACTATTATCCATCCAGATCTTCAGACAAATTCCAGCTTAAATCTGAACCCTTAAATTTTACTAGAGAACACATATAGCAGAACAATTTAATCATATTGCAAGGCAGGTCTAGTTGTTCATTGCTTGGAATGTCTATTTAAAAAGCAGCAAAGAGATTGAAACAACATTTTACACTGTGTGTCTCCTCAGAGAAAAAAAAAATTAAGGAAAAATTTAAAGAGCAGTTTATTTCTTTTTTTTTTAAAGTATTTTAAAGATGGGTCAATCTTCAGTTTATAAGCAATACACAGTCCGGGTACTATGTAAACGAATCTTTTTTTATAGACTGTAAATGAATCTTTATTTATAGACTGGTTGATGTCCTGCGATGATTTGAAATGAGTTTGTCACAATCTGGCACAGCCACCAAAACAAGTGCAGTGTTATTAATACCTCATAGCCTATCAAGCTTTTCATCTCCTAGAAGCCTGAATAATCTTATTCATGCTGAATATTATCCAGCATATTAACACACTGATATTTCCCCACAAATTGTAGCTACTGTCTTGCAACCATGAACTTGTTCGATTGTGAAATGCATTCTAATTGCATTTGAATTTCTGAGGAATTACTTTTTAAAAAGAAGAAAGAAAAATGTTTCTATTAATAATACCTGGGATTGTTTTTAATTTCTTTATGTGTGCATGTGTTAGCAATGTTGTAAAAATGGGTTGTAGAAAATTTTGTGGTTTACCATGTTCTTTAACCATGTGTACATCTTGTAGCACTGTAAGATTGTTAATCATGATGGGATCTGATGAGGTGCATCCCAGAGAACTGAGAGAATTGGCTGATGTAGTTGCCAAACCAGTCTCCATAATATTAAAAAAATCCTGTCAGTCCCTGGTGAGTGCAAGAAGGGACACATTACACCCATTTTTAAAAAGAAGGACCCTGGGAACTACAGACCTGTCAGCCTCACCTCTATGCCTGGGAAGATCATGGAGTGGATTGTCCTAGGTCTGATAAGGCATATGGAGGACAGGGACATGACCAAAGACAGACAGCATGGCTTTACTGGAGGCAAATCCTGCCTGACAAACCTAGTGTCTTTCTGTGATAAAGTGACTACGCCAGTGGACAAGGGATGCCCTATGGATGTGATCTATTTGGAATTCTGCAAAGCCTTTGACGCAGTCCCCCACAACATCCTACTTGCCAAGATGGAGAGATATGTATTTGATGGATGGACCATTCAGTGGATAAGGAATTGGCTGGATGGTCACATGGCCCCAAAGACCAGAATGATTTTCAAGTGACAAGAAAGGTATAAATTGTTTGTTACCTGATGATGAGGAAAAAGAGTTTGAGATCAGTTGAGTTATAAACCATGTAGCCTAATTGCCCTTCTTTAGACACACCCCAGCACCTCACTGTCCTTCTTGTAGAGAGGGGCCCAAAACTGAACCCAGTATTCGAGATGTGGCCTCACCAGTGACCAGTACAGAGGGACAATCACTATCCTAGTCCTGCTGGACACTTTATCTCTGATACAAGTGAGGATGCTGTTGGCCTTCTTGGCCACTTGTACACACGCTGCCTCATATTCATCATGTTGTTGACCAACTCTTCCAGATCCTCTTCCACTGGGCTCTTTTCAGCCACTCAGGCCTGTAGCATTGTATAGGGTTGTTGTGACCCAAATGAAGGACCTTGCCCTCATTGAACCTTGCTGAGCCTTGGCCCATTGATCCAGCTTGCCTGTCCAGATCCCTTTGTAGAGTCTGTCTACCCTCAATCATCTAAACATTCTTGCCTAACTTAGTGTGGTCTGCAAAATTCCCGAGGGTGCTGTTTAAAGAACTGCAGTTCTAGTTTAGTTTAGTTTAAAGAATATTCTGAAATTTCCAAATTATGTCTTTAGCTAGTCTGTCCAAACCTGTGCTCTAGTCACTCTAGTTGCCCTGCTCCTTCTCTTTACTTATGAGAACAACAAGCCAAATATAATAGTTGAAAAAATTTCTTTAATGATGAAACTAGGCTGATGAAACTTAAAATAGATTTGTTATTTAGCATCTTGAAGTTTCCTTTTGAGAAAAAAATATATTAGTTATATATAATTAACCCATTCTTGCACAATAAGCTGTTTAGAAAAGTCTAAGCTGTGTAAAATTTTAGGTGTGTCTGTGTGACTTGTGATAAAATAGGCACGCCTGGACAGTCATCAATTCCACCCTAATAGAAGAAATAAAGAAAAGTAGGAAGATTTTTCTTCTGGAGGTACTTCATCCCACTGGCTAGAAAGGGACCTTAGATTGCAAAATATCTTATTCCTAGGCATTGACAAATTCTTAGCTCTTGTATCTTCAATCCTAACTACAAGACAAGCTGACATTGAAAGACATGGCAAAAATAAACACAACTGCATTGACCAGACAATGAATTTTATCAGTTTTCTCCTCTTGTCCTCATCCTTCGTCCTCTCTCTGATCTAGGAGTTATATATTCCTTTCTGCTTATGTTTTAATACTTCTTGGTCAGGAGCTAAAAGTCTCTATAGCTGGAATTGCCAATAACCACATAAGTATTAGGAGAATTACCAGTACATACTTGCTTTGTATTTATATATATTCCTATACTCTCTTTTCTTCTGATTGTAACTGGAAACAGGCTATTAAAGATGGACTTCTAATCTGACCCAACATGACTCTTCATACGGCTCAAAGATTTAAATTCAGTTAGATGTAAAAGAAAGTTTCACATACAGAACTAACATGTGACTGTGAAATGTATACATTTCTACCACTTTCTTTCCTACTACAGCTGACAAAAGTGCCATAAACCAATATGGAACAATTCTGCTGAATGTGCCATCATTATAATCTTTACAATGAAATGGAGGAATCCAAGGGTTTTGGCTTTTTTCTACTGTCAGCTTCTTGTCACTTCTATGTTGACAATTTGAAATACAGTTTGTTTTCTCACTCTAGAATGTCATCCTGTAAACTGAAACATGTCTTTTGTGAGGACTGTTGTCTTCTTTGTCTCTCTGATCTTTTCCAGGCCTTTTGAATAGAAACTCCCTCTAAAAGTGCAGATAATGAGTAACCATAGCTATTTCCCTCCTGAGGAAAGGGAAATAGCTACTCCCTCCCTCTATTTTTCAATTTCTTTGTTTCCTTTCTGGTTTTATTCATAATCATAAATGACACCTGTATGGTTTGTATGCTTAACTCCCCAGTGTTCCTTAATATACCCAGTGGGCAGTTCTGCAAGTGTGATTTCTATAATTTCAATTATTTATTGTACCTACTTGGTATAAAAAGGATGACATTTAAAAAAGGAAAAAGAAAAAGATTAAAAATCATTTCCCAAAATGCTTTCAAACTGTTCCCAGGAAGAAAATAGCATAATAGTTTATTACTCAGAAGACTATTGGACATACCTGAGAAAGGAGGCCAGCTTACAGTTGCTGTAATTATACTATTATTCTTTTCTATTAGAATTAATAGTAATAATGTCAATAAGGTATATGATTTACATTGATAAACATTCAAGAATAATAGTAACCCAAGAAAATACTACGTATAAAGAAAAGATCTGAAGAATATGAAAAATCTTTAATGAGCTGCAGCCCCAAGTATAAGAAGTACATGGATCTGCTTGAGTATGTCAAGAGAAGGCCTAAGAAGATGATCATGGGGTTGGAATACCTCTCCTATAAAGAAAGGCTGGGAGAGTTGGGGTTGTTCAGCCTGGAGAAGAGAAGGCTCCAAGGAAACATTATTGCAGCCTTCCAATACCTACAGGAGGCCCACAGGAGAGATGGGGACGGACTTTTTACAAGGGTATGTAGTAATAGGACAAGGGGTAATGGCTTTAAACTGAGAGAGGGTAGATTTACATTAGATCTAAGGAAGACGTTCTTCACTGTAAGGGTGGTGAGACAGTGGCGTGGGTTGCCATGGGATGCTGTAGATGGCCCATTCCTGGAAGTGTTCAAGGCCAGGCTGGATAGGGCTATGAGCAACCTGATCTAGTGAAAGGTGTCCCTGCCCATGTCAGGGAGGTTGAAGCTCAATGATCTTTTAAGTCCCTTCCAACCCGAACCATTCTATGATTCTGTTTTTCATGGAAAGGAATAGGCCAATGTAATTTCCTGGGCTCAAAGAATTATGTCTGGGAGCTGAGGCAAGGCTGTGTGTTAACCATGTAGAATGACTATGCAAGAGCATTAGAGGGACCATGCAAGAGCATTCTCTGTAAATCAGTGGAGACACGCAAAGGCAAAAAAGCTAGCTGCTGCTTCAGATGGGCATTTTTTTCATGTTCTGGTATTTATTCCTAAGCATTGTGATGTTAGTGATATCCTCTGAAATTGAATAACCCAACACTTATAGAAATAATCAATGCACAGAATCACAGAATATTCAGGGTTGGAAGGGACCTTGAAAGATCATCTAGTCCAACCCCCCTGCCAGAGCAGGATCACCTAGATTAGGTCACATAGGAACGTGTCCAGGTGGGTTTTGAATGTCCTCAGAGAAGGAGACTTCACAACCTCCCTGGGCAGCCTGTTCCAGTGTTCTGTCCCCCTTACTATGAAAAAGTTTCTCCTTACCTTTACATGGAACCTCCTATGTTCCAGCTTGCACCTGTTGCCCCTTGTTCTATCATTGGATGTCAGTGAGAAGAGCCTGGCTCCATCCTCCTGACACAAAAGACATCAAGATACACTGGCTCTGTATTAGTTATTATACAACAATAAACACTCTCTCAGATCATCATCAATTGAGGCTGTTCCTTGGATGAAGAGACATATCGTTATTCACACAACACTTAAACAAGTAGTATTTATTTGTGCAGGTTTTTAATATTAAATTTTATTTTAAATATAA
>JANHGN010010564.1:13310-39516 GCA_024605025.1 Megaceryle maxima | reverse complement strand
TCTGGTCTGCCCCTGACTATATACTTCATTTTAGACAAATATATAAAATGTATTTATTTTTAACAGACAAAAAATGTTTCAAAACTCTGCGATGATACAGGACACTCAAATTGTACAAACAATGACACATTAACAACTTTTCATATGGAGCATAGATTTATCCTTTCTCAAGGAATCTTAAGAAGGACTTAGATGCACTGAAAACCTCAATAAATCTTAGAATGGAAATCTCTTACTCTCATCCAATGTACAGTGTAGACTTCACTCCCAGTTACTAAGATATACAAAGGAGGTAAAATGTCCTCCATTGATCGATGAACTGTCCATGACATCCTCAAGGGAGAGTTATCTGCATGTCAGCAATGTTTGTTCTACTTAAATAGCTCATATGCATGCTCTGGTTATTAAAATATACCAGTCTGTAAATGCCACACACTCCTCCATTGCAGAGACAAAAAAAACCTCTATCTCATTGCATGATTCTTCTCTTGAGTCTTTTCTGCTTTCTAGAGAGCAGAATTCTGTCAGTAAAGGTTGTTTCCTTAACTAGTTTCTTCTACAGAACTGACCAACAAATCTCCCAAGGATAGCAAAGGGCTTTGGATCAGATCAGGTCCCACTTGGACCTTTTGAAGGAATTTTCATTGTGTATAAATTTTGCAAGATGATTGCCATAAGTGATACTTAAAAACTTCATCCCAAAATTCATGATATATGTGATATATGTATGTATCAACTATAAAGTGAGGTGTCTCATCTAAAAGCTACATGTCTCATTTCAGTAATTTATTTATGGGGAGCTTATGTAAGTACTTTACATCACACACCTGTGATGAGTTTTCTCTAGTCTAAAACACACACTCATGTGTTTCAGATTGAGAACAAGTGATGGTTACAGTCATGTAAATTTAACAATCTGAATTTCAGCCTAAAAGTAATTTCTTAACTTTTAGATATTTAAAGGTAGTTGAGATTAATCTTACTTTTAATCTCAAAGTAAGTTTATGAGAGAATATTTACTACATATATGGAATAAAAACACGATGGGGTATTGATTTCCTCTTTCTTTAGAAGTGAGAAAAAAAGGACAAGGAAAAACTCAGTCTTTTGACCACAAAATCTTTTGCTTCCCTTCTGTGACAGCCAGGGATTCTGCTTGCAACTACTTCCAAATCTCCAACAAGATTTTCAGGAAATGGTTCAAATGATATCCTTTAAATTGTTATTATCCATGACTTTAAGAAATGTTTTCTAAATGCTTTTGGGGTTTATAGGGCAAAGATCTGGAAATCATCACAATCATGTAACAATTCATCTTCCTGTGAAGACTTTGCATAACCATTTTAGACATAAGGGTGGGGATAGCATGTAAAAAATAAATATATTTACAGGCCAACAGAATAACAAGTCTGAAACAACTGACAGGAATATTTTGTTAGTAAAGTCCTCACCCTTTCCTGTAATGTCTTCACCATCACCTCCCCCATGTCAAGAAGATTTTTAAGCAACATAATAGTTCCTGAAATAGGAGCCATCTTCAGACCAAATCTGCTAGAAATGATATTCACTCTACCACTCATATGTTATTTCCTGGATGTCCAGAGGAAAACTGGAAAGTTAGACTAAACTTCTAACTGACCAATAACCAAAGCAAGAAAAGATACATTGCACTATGAAGCCTAGCATGACAGAGGGATATCTAAAAGACCAATATGAAGAGATTTCTCCACACAATGTAAGTTTCCCTCTGGTCAACAGAGGTAGCAGCTATCTGTAGATTGCTCAGTTGAGACACCCTTCTATCCTTATTTACCATATATAAAACCTAGATCTATGAAGACTATAAGAGTATTTAATTCCCTTGAAAACTGAGTAGGAAGCTGACAACAGTTGATTAATAGGAAATATGAGGCTCAAGACTGTACTTGAACTTTAGGACACTCTGTCCACTCCTGAAAGTAGCCAACACTGTGGTAAATAAAGAACTCTGTCAGGAAAATCTTCTGAACCAGTTCAGAGGGAAGCCCTGTTCAGATGAAGTGTTGAACTCCAGTATTCTTTTCCTGGAGACAAGAAGTTATTAATTCAACAATGACAGTTTTAAATATTTTCCTCTTGGGGGTGGAGTGGGGGTGGATGTGTGGGGAAAGTCAAAACATGCAGTGTCTTGCTGAAAGTCACACAGATGACAGTACTAGGGAATACTGAAATTAACCCCAGAATTATCTATTATGTCATTCTCTGAAGTAAGCAAAAGTTCAATTCCTCTTCAAGTTAGCCAACTATAAGGTTCTTCGGTATGCATCAAAGGATCAGGCCCATTTATATATATATTCCTGTCATTAGAGCTTTACTATCAGTGGAGGATGGCAGAGGAGACCAAAATGTATCGGACTGAGGATTGGTCTTGCCAGCAACAGTAATAGATTTTACTTTCATAGTTGTCATTTTATTGGCTGATTAGTCAGTGTGGGTTGTAATATTTAAGGAGTGGAAATGCCACCCCACTGAAGTGTAGAATACTAAAAAGGTCAAAGAACAGGAGAATTCCCCCTTTAATTCATGAAGAAAGAGACATTAGAGCCCAGGGAGCCCACATTCATGACAAAGGTTATAATGAGGAAAGGGAATGGCAAACCGATAGTACATTTAAAAAAAAATAAAGATCCTAAGGAGACTATAAAAGGGCAAATGGCCCATATTTATCCCTCTTGTGAATGTCGCCACATGCAGAATGCAAATGACTGTCACTAGGGAAAAAAGAAAAGAAAGTAATCCACATCTTCTAAAAGGAAACATATATCCCACATATGTATATGCTTATGTAGAAAGGAAAAGCTGAGATTTGATATTCTGAAACAGAAACAGACACAGTGGGAAAGACATAATGAAAAGAAAGGTGTGTAACTTTCTTTTTAAAATTCATAGATTTCCTGCAGAATTGAGGAATGAAGTGCTGTCAACTGTGCTCATGCAGCTGAAAAGGCTGAGGTAGAGAAGGTGGTTGTGGAAGAATTATTTTTATAAGATATTACAGATAAAGAAGTTTGAACCAAGTAAATGTTTTCTGCTCTTTTTCTTCTTAATTTCTGGAATTCTCCTTTCATATAATCTACTTAATACATTAGAAAACTGACGAATAAGCAATTACATCCTGCTGAAGAATTTAAATTCAGAGTGTGTTTCTATTGTGCAGCTTAACTCTGTATATCTCTGTGTCTGGATCAATGTTTCTCAAAGAAATTTGCTCGAGACAGTAAGGGATACACAGACTATTCAACCTTCCTTGTCCACTTTCTTCACATATATATTTATATTTGTATATTAATATTTGCGCTTCTTTTTCAAATCTATGTATAAGGTTCTTTATTTGGTCATCCACAATCATGCGCACATACACATACAAATAAGGACATAGAGCTATTAAAACAAAACAACAAAACAAAACAAAACAAAACAAAACAAAAACACCAGCATCATAGAAAGAAAGAGATCCTAGAATTTTCTTATGCCTTTGAGCTATTCACCAAGTTAATTACCTAGTGTATAGCTTCAAATATATGCTAGTTTGATGAGCATATGTTTCTTAAAACATTCAGACTTTTGTTGCTAAAGCTGAAATCCAACACTCTGGAACATACTGTTTCTACAGTTCTTAAATTAAAAAGTCATTTTTGTGATAACTACTACTTTCTTATTATTTTTCTCTTCTCTTCTCTTCTCTTCTCTTCTCTTCTCTTCTCTTCTCTTCTCTTCTCTTCTTTTTGCCTCTTAAGCTTTTTCATACAATCTTTCATTTACTTCTTTATTATATTAAAGCCTATAAACTCTACATAGAAACTCTGAACATTGAGTAGTACTAGTAGATATAAGAGATGAAGACAGGTGTTTGAACAGAAGAAGAAGGTGGTAAAAGAGAACAAAATCCCCTTGATATTCAATGGTGCTATAGTGTTACTCCTTTGCAGCTGAAACTGCCTAGGAATGCCACACGTAACACAAAGGTTCAAAGAGAAATTCTGTTTTTTCAAGAAAGTATGCAGAGCTACTGAAAACTAACACAAGCAAAAGTTTTCTGTTTTCCCCACTTTGCTGTGTCTGAAGTGTCAAATTTGCTTAACAGCCTGCACTTAGAAGAATGAACTGTTATCTAACTGTTCTAAAGAGATTTGAAATAATATTCTGCTTCCAGAGAAAATAAAGTACTGTATCAGTTTCATAAGAAATCAATAACAAAGCAAAATTTTTGAGCATTTATATGACCTCTGAGGCTATTAAATCAGACATGTAATTTCAAAGGGATTGTGGAATCCCTAATTTGAGGCCAGATTATGACCATGCTCAGAGACCTGAGATAGAACATCTCACCTCAATCTTAAAAAAGCAATTATGTTATTTGCCAGAATGTAATCAGACCAGATTACATATTTGGAGGAGAAAAGTTTTGGCTGAGTTTTTCAAAATGTTAATTCAGTGTAGCATCAGAGGCAAAACAAAAGTAAAATCTCCAAGAGACTGAAAATGGACAAGAAAGATCAAAAAGCACCTATGATGCAGAGGAAACTGGTAGATTTTGGCAATGTCCTAACTTCACATCGGACTGCTAAACCTGCAAGATGCAAATCCACTTTCCAAAAGGCTGCAGAGACAGACAGAAGACACCCACGAAGAAGGACAGTACATGTGTCTTACAGAATGAGAAAGCTCTGTATTCGACAGAGATGTTTGCAGCACTAACAACTCCTTTAGAGAATATTTCCTGGTGAGATTTGCTCAAGAGAAACTCGACACTGTGACTGAACTACTACTTTAAACTTCAGGGATGAACTTTTAAATTATAAGTATAAATTATGCACAAGATACTGTGTTAGCTGAAGATAAGTGTATGAAACAAAAATCTGGTCATGTGGAATGTAAGTAAAGTTCAGATTGCATCATGGGAAGACTATTTCTATTCTGAATAGTCAGAGCTAGGTGGAAAAGTCAATATGTACTGGAAAGGTAAATTTACAAGTGTTAGGAAATGCAGGATCTGTCTGACATTAGTAACCTGATTCAACTTCCTAGGCAAAGGGATCTAACATCACCTGAAACATCTAACAGGATAAAATGCATTTTATATAGCTGGCTGGCAGATATGACACAGGAGCTCTGGGACATTCATGTTTATTTGGAGTGACAGTCAGAGGTCAGAATCACACAATGAGTTTTGTGGACTACCTTTACTATTTTCTATCATTTATAATGTGAATTTATTCTATCTTCTATCACCGGGTAGAAAGAAGCCTGTATTACAAAGACCTCAACATAGTTATCTACTGAGAGGTCACTATGTGTGAGCTAGATGTCTAAGCACATCCTTCATTTGCCTAACGATTATCACTGGAGAACACTTAAGTGTGCCTTGGTTTTTCCGAGACACTTCTGTGATGTTTCCATTTCTGTAATCACTGAATGGAGATGGTGACATTTGTTAACAGCTGTATCTCTTGGTGAAAAGCATGTTTCGGAAAAGCCCAAATTGTGCATTATTAAACTGTTTTTCTTTACACATCTACACCTTTTAAAGATGTCTCAAATTCAGGTATTTTTAACTCAGTACTATCAAAAAAGTATGCAAAAATCAAAATATCACAGAATTAATAGAATTTAATTTTCTATTAAGGGAAAATTTATTTTGTAATATAATAAAAAAGCAATATATTCTTGTAAGCTAGTCAATTATTTACTCTGAAATCATTAGCTTAAAATTTCTCGCTATTACATAGCACAACATAAACATTCACTGAGGCAGAGATATGTTTTTATAACATAAATTGATCTCTTCCACTGAAAAAAAAAAACCCCATGGGAATTCTGTATAACTGTGTATCCTTTCATAAGCTTTTTATTAGCTTTATGTCTATATCCCAGCCTTCAAGTCAGCAGTATATGTCAATTATAGGGCAGAAAAAACCAAATCTATGTTGGTGTATAGACTGGGAGTGCAAACTGGCTGTCATGAGAATGATGAATGACAGTATGAAAAGAGAACCCTCCTAAGGCCTGATTCCTTTGAAATCATACAATGACAATATATGGTCAACATATTCCAACTGCAGATCTTAGAGCAGATATCAGCAGACACAAATGGCATTGTCCCTGCTTAGGAGAAGGAAATGATGGTCCTTGATGATGGATCCCTGGAAGACAAATTAAATTCAGTCACCAAATCCATGTCAGGATTTCAGTCTCTGTAAAGCACTGCTTCCTATTACACATTTCCATAGAAGTTTGGCAGGAGCAAGGATATGCTTCAAAATGAATGAATGAATGACACAGATCATACTGCAAAAGTGTTTTACATGGTCACAAGAGATTACTTTTTACTACTAGGGCTACAGCAGCAGATACATACAGTGCTTATATGTCCTGGGAAGCATTATCACAGAATCACAGCATGGTAGGGGTTGGAAGGGACTGCTGGAAATCATCTCATCCAATCCCGCTGCTAAAGCAGGTTCACCTAGAGCAGGTTGCACAGGATCATATCCAGGTTCATTCTGAAAGTCTTCAGAGACAGTCTCCAGAGTCTCCAGCCACAACTTCTCTGGGCAGCCTGTTCCAGGGCTCTGTCATACAGTAAAAAAGTTTTTCCTTATCTTTAGATGCAACTTCTTGTGTTCAAGCTGTGCTTGTTGCTCCTTGTCCTGTTACTGGGCATTACTGAAAAGAGTCTGACTCCATCCTCCTGACACCCACCCTCTAGATATTTATAGACATTTATAAGATCCCAATTCAATCTTCTCCAGCCTGAACACACCCAGGTCTCTCAGCCTTTCCTTGTCTGACAGATGTTCCAGTCCCCTTATTAACTTTTCAGCCCTCCACTGGAGTCACTCCAGTAGTTCCTTGTCTCTCTTGAACTGGGGAGCTCAAAATTAGACACAATACTCCAGATGTGGCTGCACTAGGGCAGAGTAGAGGGGGTGGAGAACCTCCCTTCACCTGCTGGTTGCACTCTTCTTAATGCATCATAGGATACCATTGGCCTTCTTGGCTACAAGGGCACATTGTTGGCTCATGGTTAACTTGCTGTCCACCAGGACTCCCAGATCCTTTTCTGCAGAGATGGTTTCCAGCCGGTTAACTCCTAAACTATATGGTGCATGGAGTTATTCCTCCCCAGGTGTAGGATTCTATACTTGTCCTTGTTGAACCTTGTTCCCCTCTACCCAACTCGCCAGTCCATCCAACTCTTGCTGAATGACAGCACAGCCTTCTGGTGTGTCAGCCTCTCCTCTCAGTTTGGTATCATTAGCAAACTTGCTGAGGGTTCACTCTATGTCTTCATCCAGGTAATTGATGAATATGTTGAACAAGACAGGACCCAGTTCTGACCCCTGGGGAACACTGATAGTTAGAGTCCTCCGACTTGACTCTGTACCTGATCACAACCCACTGAGCTCTGTCATGCAGCTATTTCTCAGTCCAACTTACTGACCACTGATCTAACCCACATTTCCTCCTAAGCTTACCTATGAAGAGGTTATGGAAGACAGTGTCAAAAACCTTGCTGAACTCCACATGCATCATGAAAGAGAGATCCCTGAGCAGAAGATCTTGTACTCTAAGTTCACAGGATGATGCAACAGCAAAGCAGCAGTGAGCTTACAATAACTGATTTGAACACTAGTCATAGCACACTCATATTCAAGTAAATTTTAAGCACTTTTTTGATAGACATGGTGACAGAATTATGTTAGAATTTCCTCTTTCAATTATATTCATAAGGAAACTCATTGCTTGCTTCCTGATAACAATGAAATAATTTTAACAGCTTGAAGTATTACCTTGCTTGAGTTAGTTGCTTTCCCCACAATTGAAGAAGCTGATAATTTTCATAAGCACATCTTTATCTGAGAAAGCCTGAGTCTTTTGTATGTTGAAAATAAAAGGTTTCATTCATTTCCTGCACAATAGTTAAAACAAATGTCTTCTGTTAGAAGCTTGCTTCTTCCAGTGTCAACTAAACTTCTGAATGACTTTCACACATCAGAGACTGCAATGAAAAGATCAGTCAGTTCTATCTTCTTCACATCAGCTTTGTACTGCCACATATGGTCAACATTGATTCTTCAAGTACTGCAGAGAATTTCCCTACATTTTTCAATTTTCTGGCAATTGCACCTTTAACTGACGGTGAAATTATTATGGCTTTAGCTGTCATCTTAACTTTATTCAAACTACTTAATATATGCCAATTTACTCAGTGTTAAAAAATCCTGTCTAATTTTGTTTTGACACTAACAAATTATTTCCCACATGCTATTTAGTAAAACAGTCCACACAGCAATTTGGGATTTTTTGCACCCTTTTTTTTTTTAATAAAAGAATATAAAAAACTGGATTTAAAGTTTTGTGTGCAAAAGTCTTGATTAATTGAAAAGTAACATTCTTCACTGACTCCGTATTTTCAGCTGTATCAAGACTTGTATCCATCTGGATATGAATTTGGTGTTAAGGTATGGCTTAAATTCAACAAGCAAGAACTCAGAAGTGGATTCTATCAAAACCAGATAGGACTCTTGTTGCAAATTGAGGGAAGTTATACACTATATTATTTGGAAACAGTTAATCACATACATGACTTTTCAGACAGATCCATCAAGCACAGAATTTATCATGAGACATCCCTACTATTCTTCACTTCCCACAGAAAAGCTATCAGTCAGTGACCCTGAAATATTTCATCATGGATGGCATATCAAATGCTTGTTTACCTCTTTTGTGCTAGGGGTTAGTCATACAACAGCACAGGTGATGATATATTTGCTCTTCAGTCCCCTCTTTGTGAGTATTCCCGAAAGGCTGATTGATGATAATTCTCAGGGAAGTGAAGAATGGGTGTAGTAAGTGGCTATCAAGCAAGTTCTGTTCTTACCCCCACTTTTTAAAATTTACAGAAGACTCAAATCCAGAGTAATTACGTAAGTAAAGGACAAACTATTCTGTTCACTGCACTAAATTCAACTAATGCACAGTTGTTCAATTCCTGCTGTTAGAACAGAGCTCTCTTGTGATTTTGGGAATAATCTTTAATTTTTCTTTGCTACAGCCTCTCCTCTACACAGTAATAATCTTTGCTTTTTGTTTTGTTTTGTTTTGTTTTAATCCCAGAGCAACAAGCTGCCTACCACTCGGACAAAAATGCTGAGTAAATTCAGAGTGGAGAGCCCACAGTTAGTTCCACATACTGTATCACACCGCTTAAGGTCCTAAAACTGGATGGTCTAAAGGTAACTTGCTACATCCATTTGTGCTGCAATTTTCAGCCTAGATGGCTGATGAAGATTTCAGACTTGGTGAAAAACATGCAGACTGTCTTTGTGCCCTTATATACAGCACACAGAAATGGGATACTCCTTGTCTGATCCTCTAGATATCTTGATAATACAAACAGCAACAGTTCGCATCCTGAAAATAAAAAGAAATACAACTGAGAGATTCAGGTCATCTACCAGCATACGGAGCAACGGGCACTGCTAAAGGATAAAAGCCACTTGGATAGGTAGAATAGGCAGCAGTTGCATGAAACACCATTTCCCTCGCACCATTCCCCCATCCCGATGTGTGCTGGAGCTGCTGTGCAGAGAGCGCGGAGCCTGTAGCCACCAGGTGGTGCTGTTGCCTCTTGCTCTCCCGGGGAGCCCTCGCTGCGCCCCGCGGCCGCCACCGCTCTCCGGGGCAGCCCCCCCGGGCACACCCGGCCTCCCGGGAGGACTCTGCCACTCGGGTGACAAGCTGAACAGGTCGCTTGCCATGTCGCGCTGCTACAACCTTTCCTCTGCTACACTTGCTAGCGTCAGGGGTCTCAAGCAAAGCTTGCTGTGCACTGGATTGGTTGGGTTGGCTGTTCCTTCCTTCAAATTGGGTCAAGTTATTGAAAATTTCCCTGCAAAGCCTCTAAGGGAATTTTTTAAAAATAAACAAAATCATTAAAAGCAAAACAAACAAAAAAAACCACATTAAAATAGTCTGTTTTGACTTTTTAAAATTAAGTTTCTTGTTTAAGAGAGGAATTCCCATTCTGCAGTGAAGAAACTCTTTGCTGTCTTATGATAAATGTGATAGATAAAGAAACAGAAATATCAAACAAGAAGAAATCGTTATCCATTAGGCACCATGTATGACTTTGCTATGCCTTATAGCATTTGCATGCTTGTCTAGTTTGAAGTTTGTTAATATAAACAGGTGGGACACAAGGCTTCCACTAACCTCAAGCATTGCTAACGCCAGGAAGGATGATGTTAGGTAGCTCAGCTGGTGCCAGTAAGCCATTACACTTGCCTACTAGGAAATATTGTTAAGTGTCCTTCAAATGTGGGGTCTTTTGATTTGATGTGTTCAGGCACCAATACACAAGGTCAACTTTTCAAAGATGGTTTCATTCTGTTGATCTAAGCACAAAAGCATTGACCTTTGGGAGTGAAATTGTGGGCTGAACTATATTTCCTGACAATATTAACAACAGCCCTGAAATGTCATTTGATACACACTGAGAACGTATGTAAATATTAAGTTGAAACATTCACATGATCTTCACTTCATCTATTCCAGGGAAATGTCATTGGTGAAATGCTAATGGAATGTGACAAAATACCTAAGTCAGAAAACTCATGAGACAAATTAAGGCCACTTGACTTTTCCCAATCATTGCTACCGAGGCACTGACAGGGCCAAAGGAAGATTTTGTGTTACTCTTGGGACATCACAGTGTGGTCTATGGAAAATTGCTTTATGATTCTTGGCTGACCCCAGGTTTCCAACCTACTTTGCAAGATAGTATCAAAAAGTAAAGCCTCTGGAAAGGAAAAAACTTCAAGGAGACTTTGTAAATGTCTTGTAAATGTTGCTTATGGCTCTTGTCGTCCTTCCTGATTACCACAGTAATTTAAAAGTAGAATAAACAGCTTCAGTTTGTGAGATCAACTAAAGAAAATGGGAATTGCAAAATTTTCCACAGCTAGTTTACCTCCACAGTCTTTTCTGGTTTTTGAGGTATATAACCAGTTTCTTCCTGTATGTAATATTAAATACAGGTGTATTTCAGGCCAACATCTATTTTCAGTTCAGTTTGTCCTATGTTGGAGAGTTTAGCCCATTGCTTGTGATTTGATAAAGAGCTGGAAGAACATCCTCAATCCCCAAATACTGACATGTTGTAAAAGCAAACATGAAGAAAGAATAAAGCATTTTCCCCACAGTATTAATTTTTGAAAGAAATGTATTTCAGCAGGTGTCCACAAGAAGCAGAAACTGACTGAAAGATAAAAGCCAACACTGCATGCATCCATACCAGGTACAGAAGAGGTGGATCAGAGACAGACAAAGAGAAAAAGAGACCTCCATTTATCTCTTGCAATGAAACAGAATATAGATGAAACTTGGCATCAGTCTGAAAGGACAGTTTGAAGTTAAGCTACAAAAAGTCCTGAGGAAAAAAAAACAGCAAACCACAACAGAACAAAACCAAACCAACAAACAAAAAAACACCACCAACAACAAAAAAATAAAGATCAGAACATATACAAGAGAGGAGAACAACTCCACCTATAAGCCTGTTGCAATCTGTAAGACTGATTAGTTACAAACCAAGATAACTTGAAAGATGGGAGTAACAATAGATTCTGCTAAATCTGCATCTGGAAACAGAAGTAAGGCCCTCAAAAGACAAAAAAAAAAAAAAAAAAAAAGGCCTTTGTCAGTATCTCTGAGAAGTTTTATTGAAGAAATAATGAAAAAAGTATATCAATATCACTGCCATCAAGCACAAATAATCAAAGACAAGAAGAGAAGGAGAAATATTTGTGGGTATTGATGTGATCATGAGATTTATAAAGGATACTGATAGCTAGCAACAGGATTGAAATGATTATTCACACAAAAAAGAAACCCTTGAAAAACCTGATGCTATTTGGCTTAAGAGGAAAGCAGCCATGGATTTCTTATCTACCAATTAATTGCATTCTGCAGAGTTTTTCACTTGATACCAACCACATTTTTTTTGCTTATCCTCCTCTGACTTTTCTTTAGAAACAAGATTCCTTATCAGTCCCAAGTGCATTTCCCCAAGGTGTAGGGCAGATATAATTAAAGGATATACAATTAAAAAGGGATTTCACCTAAATCACTATACTGTAACTATTTCTCATGCAGAGACTGATTTATAGAACTGCAGAAATTTAACTTATAACTCTATTCTAACCCACATCTCTATGCCCATCTGTAGCATATCAGAGAGAAAAACTTTTTCCCCATGATATTCTCAAGCACAAGGATCTGAAGAAGTTATGAAAACAGCTTTTTCTTGAGGGAGATATTTTATTTCAGGTCACCTAAAATCATAGAATTGTTTAGGTTGGAAAAGGCCTTGAAGATCATCAGGTCCAACTGACCTTCTTGGACACCTGGGCATATGCAGGTTCATATTCAGCCAGCTGTTATTTAGTACCACCACGTTCTTTTCCACCCAGCAGCTTTCAAGCCACTCTTTCCCAAGCCTGTAGTGTTGCAGGGGCATATTGTGACCCAACTGCAGGACCTGGTACTTGGCCCTGTTGAACCTCATACCATTTGCTTTGGATGATTGATCCAGCTTGCCCAGATGCCTCTGTATACCCTCCCTACCCTCAAGCAGATCAACACTCTCAACTAACTTGGTGTCATCTACAAACTTAGTGAGGGTGCCCTTGATCCCATTGTCCAGACTATTGACCCCAACACTGATCCCTGGGGAAAACCACTTTGTGACTGGCCACAAACTGTTAAAACTTCATTCACCACCACTTTTTGGGCCCAGGCATCCATGCAGTTTTTTACCCAGTAAAGAGTACTGCATGAGCAGCCAGTTTCTCCAGGAGAATGCTGTGGAAAACTGTCAAAAGCTTTACTAAAGTCCAGGTAGACAACATCCAGAACCTAATGAAGTTCCCATTTTTCTTCTGTTAAATTATTAGTTAAGTGCAGCTATTTGTCTACAGCTTTGTTATGAGTCTGCAGAAGTTAAAAGGAGTCTGTCCATTGACTTAAATTTAAATAGGCTTTAAATCAGAATTTTTAGGGCCAAATCTTAATCCCACTGAACATAAAGCAAAGCTTTGCTCATTTTTGTAAGTTCAGAATTCTGCTTCAGATGTACAATTAAGAATATGAAAGGTTTAGTTACTGCCACCAAGATTTAAATGGAATAGGAAAAAAAAAATTGTTATGGAGGTTTTTCTTGTTTATGTACAAGAATCACCTCTCAATGAAACTTACTATTGAATATATAGAAATTGAGCTTATACAGAAAAGCAGTGCATATATGAGAAGTGTACATGCACCAACAAGTTAGTGAAAATGGCACTGTAATAAAATTCAACAAAATTTTGTGTTCATCATCAAAAAGAGAAATTTTTTTTTCTTTATACTGTATATACCAATTATGCCAATGTTACAGTTGCTCAAAAATATGATCCTAAGAACACTGTGGGACCGAATCAAGGAAATAGCTACACTACCCATCTGCAGGCAGATAACTCTGGGGACTGAATCACTAGGGCTAACTCTGGCTGGCTCTGATCTTCTAAGGGTTCCCATAAGGAAGCAACATAGCATCACCAAATAAAGTTTCAGAGGAGGGCTCTGAATGTCTCCAAATCCATCTCCACTGTCAGTGGCATCTCCTCCTTCCCCTTTCTGTTACCCCATAACTCTTCAGCTTCAAGCACAGCCTTCCCTCTATGTCAGGATTTGATTTTGGTTGCACCTAGTCCAATTTGGCTACTCTTATCCCTGCTAGAGGGAGGCTGTGAAAAAGGCTTATCCACAACAAGAATGTCATAAGGTGAAATCCAGATGTGTAATTTCACCCATGGTCTCACAAACACAATTCTGAATTTTAGCAAATGATGGGATTATGAAAATATGGGGTTCCCCTTTAATGCACTGTGAGCTGACGTTAAAAAAAAATGCAGAGGAAAGACAGAGGGTTGTTTTATGTCACAGTAAACATGGCACACCACTTCTATCCTGTTCGTCTCTGTGCAAACAAGACTCTCTTAATCCTCACCAGGACATGCCTGATCCTCAGAGGTGAGGCTGCAGCACAGCCTTTGTTAGTCCAGGTGAGTGCAAAGGGCATCGCTTCAACTCCTGATCTCTTCTGTCAACCTAAGCTGAGATTCAGGCAATTAATTTTGCATTAAGCAGACAATGAAAATGTGGCCATTTAGAGCAACCAGAAACTAAAATACTAATATTTTTATATTCTATATCACTTCTAAACAAACAGTATACTTATCTAAGGCCAGTATAAGCAACACCTCGTGCTCACTGGCCTGTAATTCCCTGGGTCTTTCTTCTGCTCTAGAAGACAGGAGTGACATTTACTTTTCACCAGTCTTTGGTCACTTGTCCCATTGATCAAAGATTATCGAGAGTGTCTTTTCAATGGCATCAGCCATCTCCCTCAGCAGATGTTGGTGCATCCTGTCAGGGCCCATGGACTTATGTATGTTTAATTTGCTTAAGTATTTATTGAGCTGATCCTCTGTTTTTGGGTGTCCATCTTCCTTGTTCCAACCTTTCCCTCTAGTCTCTGGGAGCTGGGGTTCCTAAAGGCTAATCTTGCTAGTAAAGACAAAGGCAAAGAAGGTATTCAGTACCTCAGCCTTTTCCATGTCCTGTGTAACCAGGTTCCCATGTCCTTCAGCAATGGGTGCACATTTTCCCTAGCCTTCCTTTTTGTCATTTATGCACATATACAAGCCCTTTATGTTGTCTTTGATACACCTGGCCAGATTCACTTTGATTTGGTCTTTAGCTTTGCTAACTTTACCCTTGCTTCCACCCTCAGTATGCTCCTTTTTTTTTGTGTTTGAGTTTTAACAAGAAGTCAATTCCATTTCACAGGATCACAGAATCACTTAGGTCAGAAGGGACCTTTAAGATCAAGTTCAACCATTAACCTAACACTGCCAAATCCACCACTAAACCATGTTCCTGAGTGCCACATATACATTTCTTTTAAATAAATAATTCCAGGGATGGTGATTCAGCCACTTCACTGGGCAGCCTGTTTACAGACATATTCTACATACTTTACATAGCTGAACAGTTAAATTTCATCCATTTACACCACAAATGAGTTTAGGATTCTGTGTGTTTGGAACACCACAGCCAACAACAGAAAAATATTAAGTTATTTGAAAAAAATATCAGGTATGAGCATGAACATCTCAAAAGCACAGGTGAAGTAGTAGATCCCTTCACCATACATGCTAAAAGCTGATTTTATTTTATGTTTTACTTTGGTGTTCATAAACCAAGTGATGTGCAGCATTTGTTGTTGTAAATCTGTATCAGGTTGAAATGTGTAGCTGCCGCACTCCAGAATGAGGTTTGCCAATGTGTTTACTAAGCAAAATCAACTTTTACAGGGCTACCATCAACAAAGGATACCGCATTACAGGATTTAAGGAAATACATTTATTTTTCAGTTATTTGGGAGTTAATATATAAGTAATAATCATAAATACAAAAAATGGTCCAAGGTTATTTAAAGGAAATGTGTAATTAATTATTTTTTCTTAATAAAACATTATTTTCAATACCATTTGCACTATGTTCCCTAGAGCTCACTGTTCAACTGGAAGATTCCACAGTCCACACGTTTGTTAAATTTGACTGTTACCCAAGGACACAACCATACAATTATTTTGAGTCCTTAGGAACATCTTGGATTGTTTATAGGATTTTTTTTTTTCTATCAAGAAAAAGAAATAAAGTTTATAACATTACAGGTAGCTAGGACAGAGTTGCATATAGAAATATGAACTGAAGAAGCACTTGCTAATAAAATTATCACAGCTACTAAGAAACAATTATTAGCCAAGAAAAGACAGTGGTGTACAAAAAATGTTATTGCTGCAGATGCCGGCCCAGTACAATGCAACAAAAAGACCTCAATCTAGAAAAAGCCCAGCAGCACTACTGTACATTACAGAGATTCTGTCTGTGCTAATATGTGCCAAATGAGTTCTATGACTGCAAACCTACTATAGAGCAAAGCAAATTTTCTGTCAGCTAAGAAAAACCTAGAACTTAATTTAATTCTTAAATATGGTTCACCCATTTCCTTTTACCTCTTGGGACCATGGTGTGGTTTCCTATTTGCTGATCAATACCAAAAGCACATGACAGCATGCATGTGCATAACTTTATCTGTGACATCTCAGGTTGCATCAAGACAAGCACAAGTAGTTAGATACAAATTGCATCCTTCAAGCAGAGCCTTTAAGCTTATGATTCTTCTGCAGGACCTGAATACGTGCATCTTTAAGGCAATCATATTTTCCTTGTCTCATATGTAGACATGAATTTCTCCAGTCACAAACCAGCCCACAACAGAAATACTGACTGTCAGAAGATAAATCAAAATTTGTGTCTGCAAGACAAAAGATACTTACTCATCTCCAAGAAATCATTGTTTGCTCTGAATAATACATTTTTAAAATCTATTTGTTTCATTTTCTTTATGCACTGTAGTTTATGCTTTCTATTTTGTTATTTAAAAAAAAGATATGAAAGTTTCAAGAAAGTTTTACGTTTCTTTCAAAATATTTCATAACAGAAAGAAAACAGTTAGTGCCTTTAGCAATAAATCATTGAGATTAGAAAGCTAAGGGAAAAGACCTTTACTGCTTATTTATATTTCCCTAAAATTCAATCTTTAAATTTGAATGAATCATTGTCATTATAAGGGCTAGACAAGTGCAGCACATCAAAGAAGATATATTTACACTACCCTCTGAATTTTGTTTTTAGTCCATTACTATCTTCAACTGCAAACAGTGTCTGTGTCAGAAATAGATATAACTCAGCAGTTATTCATTAGTAGCTTGTAGAAATTACCTATCTGACAATTCTGTTATGTATGGAATAGTGCTGGTTTATAACAGATGGCAGTTTTTGCCCTCAGTCTGACTTTTAAGTTCATATTTGCATCACCTTATGTTGACTCCCAACCTACTTATAACAGAGCAGAAATACATGCTTATCTCTCTGTTGGGAGCCAATCATATACCATCAGTTAAATTCAGCCTGTGCTGGTTTACTGTGTATATGATATAGACTAAACATTTTCAGAATGGCCTTTTGCTGGCTTTAAAAAAAAAAGATGACAACATTTTAGACTGTGTTCTTTTTTCTTGCTTATTTTATCTGCTTTGTCTGTGTTATCTGCACACTCTCCCTTCCTTCTCCTGTCTGAGCAAATCACCAGAGTGTGCTTTGCATCTGTAAAATCATGGAAGACTTGCCTTGTATTGAACTATTTCTAATCTCTTTGAGTTTGGCAGTTTTCAAGGAATTTAATTATATTCAATAAGTAATAAAGGTTTAAGGAAGCAAGAAATACATGCACATGTTTGATGCACAATTAATGATTCCTTGAAGAACACATTTAATCTCATGAAAGGAGGTCAAACCTGAGTGGCCAAAGGGATGACTAACATAAAGCCAATTCTTAAAATTGTTTCTAGAAGGAGAAGTGCATGGAGAAGACACAGTGGAGGAAGTTGTACAATGTCCCCATAAGCTCCATGTGCAGAATGAGAGGTTGATCATTGACACTGTCACTTAAGCAAAGTTTACAAAAGGTATAGGTAAACCTAAAAAATGGAGAATTAGGAGTGAACACTCAAAATGAGAATAAATCTATATTACACTGAAAGAAATAAGGGAAGAAAAGGAAAAGAGTCATGCTTTGGAACTGAGAGAAAAGAGACCTAGGTTTAAATATCATTTTCTCTCTCCTTTAATTATATTAATTTTCATCTCCGCATGTGTGTGGTTTTTGTATCCTCTACTGAGTGACTGAAACCAGAACATGCATTGAAAGCTTCCACCTAAAAATGCTGATACTGACATTCTTCAGAAAAGACAAAACTATCTAGTTGAGAGAGTGAGAAGAACACATCAGATGTGTGAATTTCTCATCTTTCACTTGGCTTAAAAAAAAATAATTAAAAAAAAAGCTGCATTGTCAGAGACAATAAAAGCAAGGAAAGGCCTTGAAAAACAAACCACACACTGGGTCAATAAACCTCTCATAAAATGCTAGCTTTATGACTGCTAGGAACTTAGGAATAGTCATACTGGGCGAGGTGAATATTTTTTCTCAGTCGGTAGCACGTTGCAGGTGTTTCAAAGAGAAAGAAAGAGAAAGAAAGCTCACAAGGAAAATTCCTTGCTAACATTTTGTGTTGGTAGTTGGCTTATAGCTATCCCACATAATTTAATTTTCATTATCTACATGAACGTCCAGTCCTTGCTTGAACCCTGCTATTTTTGACAATGTTTTTCATGGTCCTGCTGTTCACTGTTAGAAGAATATAAACATGCTTTGAAAAATTAGATTTTCTCTGGTTGTAATTTGATGTCTCCTGGTTCTTGAGTGGTAGTAGACAATAATAACAGGGAAAAATCTGAAGATGGGATGAACTTACATTTAAAGTAGTAAAATAGGATTTTATACAGCTAGAACTCCTGAAGATATTCTTTGTGGCATTTGGTAAGTATCCTTCTGTCACTTAATATTTAAATATCCCTGTGTTCATCTGGCTATCTTTAACTGTCTGTTAATTCTCTGATTCTGATGTAATAATTATGTAAGGATTCACTTGATTCCTTTCTATATATCTTCCACGTTTAATTTTTGCATTATTTTCTGCCTTTTGCAGAGCAGATGAAAGGATTCCCTAGTTAAGGATTCCCTAAAGTAGTACTTGTCTCTGGAGTAAACAATATTACAAACTTAAGGAAAAAAAAAGTTTTTAAATGAAAGCAAATGTAATGAGATCTTGCTTCAATGAAACCCACTGGTAAAATATGCAAAACTTAAATGTGGCAGCTCACCTGTTGTGGATCTAATCCTTATGCAGCCTCTCCATCCTGTGGCTTCGTAGGCCACTCATATTGCATCCTTCCTTCCAGAATAGAATAGTTCAATGTCTTTCATCTCTTCTCATTATAATTACTCTGTTTTAGACCTTACAGCAAGGAACACCTGAACTCAATAGCCTTAACAATTATTTCTCTTAGTTTCTGTAAGTGGAATTTATGCAGCTTACGTTGCATGTGCTTTACAGGTATCTGTCTCCTACGGGACTATGCTTTGCTTGCCAGGGCTGACAATATACTGAAAAAGTAAATTCTTAGCTGGAATCATCTATCAATTGTGTTTTCCTTTCAGTTTGACAGTTTAAGATTATCAACATTTGTGGCACTTAAGAGGCCAGTTTGCTTTCATTTTGTCATGAAATAAACATTTTTCTGTTTGTGTTTTAGTCTTTATGAATCTGAGTAATGCACTTCTAATAATAATATGTTGCTTTGATTCTTACTAAATAACATGAAAAAGTTTTATTGTTGTTGTTTATTTATTTGATTGGTTCTCTGATAACTGAAAAGATATGAACAAAAGAAATGTCTGACAGAGTCAGGCTAGCGAAGCATGTTTGGGGTAAAACGATCCAGATAATGAATCAAGATTTATCTCACTCTGGGCACCTAAAGGGTCCTTAATTGAAGAATACAGTCTTTTATAAAGTCTTGTCAGGGTAGGAATAACATCATGTCAGGTGTCAGGAGCAGCAACAATAGGGCTGTTCTAAGGGGAAGATGAGCCAGGAGCCATGGGTACCCACCACAAAAGCATCCTCCTTGAGAAGGAGGATCCAGCATCTGAGACAAGCAGGGTTGGTGACAGTAACAGGTCTGGGACCACCCAGTGAGCATCAGACAAACTTGAAGCAATGAGTCAGGTCTGCAGTTGATCCAGGCAACAAGTCAAGGACCAGGCCAAAAGGTATGTGCAAAGTGGCTCAGGTAAGGGCTGAGGGCACAGGTCAAGCCTTGCTCCTGAGCCATGGGAAGAGGGTGTGCAGGTTCCAGTTAAAGTAACTCAGGGTAACTGATGTCTTTAGATGCACTCATGCCTAGATTTGTTTCCCACACAGTTACTGGGGACACTTCAGCTTAGAACAATCTAGTTACATATCCATGAGTGAAGCCTATGGGACAAACACCCGAATATGTTTTTTACTAAAAAATGAACAGCTACAAATATCATCTGCATTATTTGTAACAGGCTGGCTGGCTGCAGTAGAAAAACTGTATGTTACATGACAGGAAGGTTTATCTAGACTTGTACCCTCTTAAATGGCAGAGGGTGTGATATAATGACTGCATTAAAGACAGTTGCTGCCCTTTGGGGGTAACTACTGTTAGTCTTGGGCACAGCTACAGAGAGAGAGAAATGAGCTCCCTGCCTAAAGGCAAGGCAAATCACAAATTATTTCATTATTACTTGGGGAAAGGATCTCAATTAAATTAATTGCTCTGCTTTGCAGTTTATTTCAGTTGGTTCAAGCTTAAGTTAAAAAGAAAGGTCTATAACGTCAAAATAGAAACAGAGATATTTTAGAAGACATGAAATGCACAAGTATATGAAATTCAGAATAGGGATTACCCTCAGCAGAATTTGCCTTTTCATTGTCTAAAAGTGACAGTCTTTTCTCTGCAAATATAAGTAGATTTCTGGTTTGGGGTGTAATCCTGATGAAATCACTAATACAGACAATGAGAACAAGAACAGGTATTTTGGCCACTGTGAATTTTCAATCACACTACTCCCAGATCAATGTTTCTGTTATGTTGAAAGGCCTTACAGGTATAGTAGCCCGAGACAAGAAACTAGAATAAATGTTATCACAAAATCCTATACAGTCTTGACATGAACACTCATGAATTGAACCAAACCCTCTAAGGAGGATCTTTTCTGCCCGATGTGCCAGAACAGATGGGAAAATGGAAGGAAAAGAAAATTGGATGCACACACCACTGAAGGAAGAAGACATACTCATGACTTCTCACACAGAAACTGCATTGCCCCCAAATCAATTCTTCAAAAACTTAATATGGATGTGAAGCTAATCAATTCTTTAGCATGCCCTGTGAGCTCCTATGTAGCTGTTTTCCCAAACAGAAAAAAATAAGGCATATTTACATGTGGGGTCCATTTAGGAATGATTTCTCCAGGCACTGGTAAGACGTTAGGCAGCAAGTCTGTATCTTCCATTTTCCAGACTGAGCATTTTTGTAGATTCATGGTTCAATGCATCTTCTTCAGGTTAAATGCTCTTTCAATTAAAGGATATTAAATGCCAAACTTGGAAGGGATTTTAAGTAAGATATTGTCAAGGCCAAGGTGATAAATTAGATTTTACAATTTAAGGCATAAATCCCATGTTTGATCAATACCAATCTCTTGCTTCTATGGATAATGATAATTCATGGTGTCAGCTGGATAGCACGCATCAGAGCAAACAGTCCCAGATCACTTCAACACTTAACAAAAGGAAGAGACTGTGGCAGCTTCATCTGAGACTCAGGACACACATAGGTACCAGTTCTGCCACAAACATTAGCCAGAAACTTAATATTTCCAATCAGTAGAGAGAATCAGTAAAAAATTAATAGCTATGCAGTCAGAATGACTTCAGTGGATGCTAGGAAGAATGTATGACTAAGAGTACAACACACTCTTTGTATGAATGTGCCTTAGTCCTTGACACCCTGAGATGTACATGATCTAAGTGTGACAAGAACATCTGGGATCTCAGAGAACACCTTCTTAAGGGGAAACAAAAAAAAATAATCTTCATTCCCTAAGGTATTCACTAATTGAAGAGATATCCCATCTGAAGTACCTTACCATGAAGTCAGGGAGTGGTTCTCGCTAACAGCCCCCACACTGCCATCTCTGCCTATACAGATCTGTCTTCCTTGGATATTAATCAAGACAGGGAATGAGGACAAGCAACACATACCGCTCTCTGAAGCAAGTAATTCCAAAAATTAGTGCTATCCAGATAACACGTTTATTAGATCTAAAAAATGTTTCTGTAGAACCCAGTGCTTTTTCCCTTTCAAGCACTGGATAGTGACTAATGCAGAAAAATCTCTGACCAAATAGAAAATGCTGTATCCTGTATCTGTTTTAGCCAGCCATAAACAGCCAGACTACAGATGATAGCTTCTGCTAGTAAGCAGTTATCCTTGCCAGCAGTAGTAACTGCTGCTGTTCCTCCTACCTGGCTTTTGTCTGTCCTATCCCCTGTTTACTTCCTCCTCATCTTCCCCAGAAGTTTGTCTTCCCTTGGTAGTACCAGGTATATTTGACTGATGTGGTTTTATGGTCTTACCTTCATTTAAGGGCAGGAAGAAAAGTATTACTCTTGATACAAAAGAATAAAAGGAAGATTTATGAGAAAGATACTTGCAAGAAAGGGAGGATGACAGGCTGCTGCTATGGGAGAGTGAAGATGCTGGAATATATCACTAACTGCCACCACATTTAGCTGCTGCGTAGACAGCTGTAGGTGAGGATAACAGTAGTTTTAACTAAAAAGAGAAGAAAAGAACACAAAGGAAGTGAAAATCTGCTGCTCTACTGAGAAGGTTGGGGTTGGAGGTGAAGAAGGCTTTAACTTCTTCAGCCATGCTGCGGAGAAAGAGTAAGGCACGGGGATATGGGTTTGAGGTCAGATCTTGTCTTTGCAGTTTATCAGACTGCAGTGGATCACACTGCCCAAACTGCACAAGAGCTGACTCCATAATAATGTAAATAGCACTTATTAAATAGGAATGCATTAAAGTTTCTCTAGCTCAGCTTTTCAATTTCTTCAAGCTCTGTGAGCTGCTTCTTCTTAGGGTAGAAATCCTGTGGGTAATTCATCTGAGTACAGCACTTATACAGTGAACTGAAACATTGGCTTAAATCACTTGGGTCCTATGCCATTTAAAGACAGGTTTAAATCAGACTGAAGTTCTATAAACCTAATTAAGAAAAAACAAAACCTTCTTTATTGCAAATTTGCATTAAAATGTATAATGAGATAAAGGCAAGTTCCAAAACAGTATTTACAAGCTTTCAGTGAAGCTTAAGCAGAAATTAGGTTCCTAAATTATGCATTGTTAAATTACTTCAAATGATCTAGAAAAACATGGTTTGACGATAAACCAAATAAAATATCTTTCTTAGGCTCGAAGATGTCTAGATCTATGATATAAATCTTGAAAAAATGGCCCTTGAAGGCACCACAACCAGTTGTCTAGTCACAGTTTTCTTAAAAACAAAACAAAACAAACTTAACAAAACAAAAAAAAAAAAAAAAAAAAGAAACCACATTATGTTGTATAATATTGTCACAATGCGTATCATCTAGAAACACATAAACCCAAGTCATCCTATGGCTTCCATTTTTCTAACCATGAAAGATATTTAGGTCTAAAGAATGATGTTGCCTCTCCATAGAAAGCCTTGTTCTGCTGTTATAAGACTGTTGCAGATACCTCTATTTCTACAGTATCTCTAGAAATTATCTTCTGAGACTGTTTCTAAAACACTTTAGTAGTTGACATGTCATAAGCTCCATATTTAATCATAGGTGACCATACAATTGGTACTGAGCTATGCAATTGTTTCTGGTCTCAAACTGAAATACAGTATTTTTAAGTAGACCAAATTTAATTAGCTTGCTTTTGAGACTAGTGGGAACAAGTATCAAAAACCGCAACTCAGAATCTGACATTCAGAGTGAGACTCAGATTAAGCTGCACAGGTTCAAGTGTCTCTCCTAAATTGTCTAAATGTGATTTAAGTGCACAGAATCTGATTATAATTAAAGAAGATCTCTTCGTATGATCAGTGGAGACTGTAAAGAAATGTAACTGGCCAAATATATCTAGTTTAGAGAAAACTGAGCAGTTCTCTTAACTGTCTTGACTTTTTTAATTAAGACCTTGAAATCAGCCACTCACCAAAGGTGTCCTGTGTAAATTCAGACTTCTCATAGTATCCAAAACTTCTTCACAGGCACTGGAAATATTACAGAAATCTACAGACCATGCCTTTTTGGCACAGCAGCTCTAGAACATATCTTAGGACACATCAAATGTTGCAACGTATCTACGTTTGCCATTTGAGACAGTATATCAATACCATAGAGGATCAGTTGAGATTGATATCTATGCTCCTAATATTTTTCTTGACTCTTAAATTGTTATGCAAGCATTCAGTTGGTAGTTAGGATTTTAAGAAATTGACAGGAGCTGAGAGTGAGAGAGTATGCAGATCTACAAAACAAGAAAGAAGAAAGTATATTTTCCAAATAATTCTTTATAAATATTGTAATTGCAATAAAGCCTAGGAGCTATCAATAGTATTAAGATCATATAGACATATGAAAATATAAATGTGGAGTTTTGTCATGTAGAGATTACCACTCTACATAATATTATTGCAGTTAGTTGCGCATACCTACTGTTTCCTGAAGTCATTTATAAGACTAAAAGTTTTGTTTACTCACAACTTGTCTTAAAATTTGAAACTTGATTAAATCACTCTAACCTGGGTTTTTTTAAAAGACTTGATAACAGAAAATTAGAACATACAGTATTAAGTGATTTTGCTAGAGGGATTAAATAAATGGTGAAACATTTATGTAGTCTTATTGGGAAACATTCCCAATACAGTGAATAGAGGAATGTTTTACTAAATCACGAAAACAGGAAAAAAAAAGATGAACTTCCTAGGTATAAAAGGCCAGAAGAATGCAATTCCTCATAAGAACTGCTGTTCTAAAGAGATTTACTATTTCATTTATGAAAGACTTGAAGCTACATATTTCCCCTTGGGCACATTGGAAAGGTTTGTGACCTTGGAGTTAGGTTTTATCATCTGCTGGCCAAGATTCAGGTTTATGCAAATAGTTGAGTCCTGATACTGCTGGCATCTAAAGACTTTTAGAGTTTGTTGGAGATTTGTCTATACATAGTAGCTTACCTCTGATGTACTTTGCTTAAAAGGTGAATTTGCTAGCAACGTGCTTTTGCAGGGAGATAGGGCAATATGTCTGAGTTTTAAAAAGCTCTTACGCATAATGGGGTGCTCTTACAATTGGTTTTGTTTTAACAGCATACCCTCTGTTCTCTGTTACTCAGTGAAAGAAGCATTCCTTTACCAATAGGTTGTATATTTGCAGTTATTCTAGACACAGCAGGATTATAAAACAAAACAATATTTTTTGTCCTGCCAAATGTATGTTATTTCCACAAATTTCAATTAAAGCATTCAGAAGTGCTGTTAAGGTTTTTCCATCAAAGATAATAATTAAGGCAGATGACTCTCCAGCACCTGGGAGTAACCTTATTTTGTGCTTGATTTAATGCATTATTGTCCTGTGAGAACAATAACACATCCACGTGTCTTGCTGCAGTCTAGGTGAGAAAGTAAGATATTTTCTCCACTGATGGCTCAATTCAAATTCATATAACTTTATTTACTAAATCCATACCAGAACTCTTGCATTTATTCCTTGGAGAGCTCACAGACAACAGCAAAAAACCTAATGACTGAGAATGGACAGAGGTCAGAACAACTCATCTGAGCCAGCAATTTTGATTTTAAGTAATGTCCTTTTGTAAGATTCCAGTTTTCTCTGGACTTTGATGATATTGCTGATACATGCAAAATGAAACACAGGACTTTAACTATTTAGTTTGCCTCTCTCACTGCCAGAGCTGAAACAATAACTGTATAATAGAAGGATCTAGCATTGTGTTCATATGTGACTGTGGTGATTCGGGCTGCTGATCCCAGCTATTGCTCATGATGCCTGCTACTCAGTGACATCAAACACTAAAGACAGAAAAGGTTGCAGAAACTGAAAATCCTTCCATGGCGAAACTTAAGCTTTTCCTCTACAGCATGTCTTCATGGTACAGGATATCGATAGCTGAAATTGATCCAGTACCAGAAGCAGTATGGATGCAGAAATCAAACAGTTTGCCCAAGTTCATTTACTCTGCTATGAGTGCTATAGAATCATAGAATTGTCAGGGTTGGAAGGGACATTAAAAATCATCTAGTTCCAACCCCTCTGACAATGGCAGGGACACCTCCCACTAAAGCAGGTTGCTCAGAGCCCCATCCAGCCTGGTCTTAAAAATCTCCAAGGATGGGGTTTCCACCATCTCTCTGAGCAACCTGTTCCAGTGTCTCACCACCCTCATGGTGAAGAAATTCTTCCTAATGTCTAACCTGAATCAACCTATCTCT
>JANHGN010010564.1:0-11583 GCA_024605025.1 Megaceryle maxima | reverse complement strand
TTTTCCTCATACCATTAGTTTTTACTTTTTTTTTTTTTTTTTTTTTTTTCTCCCTCCTCCCCATCCCACTGTGAATCAGTAGCTGCATGGTGCTTAGTTGCTGGCTGGTTAAACCACAACAGATGTCCAACTGATAAAGCAAGGGAAGAATACCTAAAAACATCATCAGTAAGCGATCTAGTAAAGATTGATTCAGAATATTCAAAGAGGATGGTAAAAACATAGAAGCCAGCTTAAAAATAGATAAAAATGAGAAAGGCACGATCTATGCAGGAATGTTCTGAGAATAGGAGTAAATTGGAATAATTCAAAATCTTGGAACACCATCAAAATTGTCTATCATCATTTAAGAGAGGCATTAGAATAAGTCACAGAGCTGGAATGTTTATATGAAATATAAACTGGTTTAATACAGAGGAAAATTTACAGTGCTCTTTTTCCTCTGTATTAAAACAGTCTACATTTGCTCTCATTCATGAAGAAGTGATAGTAAAAGGTAAAAGATACTGAGTAATTCTGAATAAATGTAAAAGGAGAAAAACAGAGTTATGGGATGCGCTGCAGACTTCAAAGTAAGAGGGAACAATTGAAAGGTATATGTGGTAGCAATGAAAAATCTGAAATAGATAGTTTTAAAACCAACCCACCAACCAAAAAGAAAAACAAACAAACAAAAACCACAAACAAACAAAAAACATTAGAACACAGAAAAATGTCATAAATATTTACTGAGATGAGCCTATTTTTTTTTTTACAAGATGAAAGAAGTTACTGAGGATATAACCATTCTAGATTAATTCTGACAGGTAGAGAGAAGCTGCTTAAGTGTGCGGTATGGAAGGGTGAGATAAAGTCACTATAAGCTGAACAAAAAGTATTGTCACACCACAGTTAACAATTCATTAACAGGCTATGAAGATATTTCAGGTGGTATCATTTATACCTATATAGTGGTTACTGATCAATTCAGTATTTTCTTTAGGTAAAGAAATAGAAAATATATTTATTGATTCCCCCTCCCCACCACTGTTGGGTGCTCCCTCCAGAGTCTGCATCTCCACAACTGCTCTGTTACAGTAGTCTTCTGACTATCATCTCTTAGGAACTCTGGAATCCCTGTCACACTGTTGCCAATTCAGAATACAATTTTCAAAGTAAATGATGAAATCTACAAATTTACATATATTAGATACATTCTTTATCCCTTTTAACATGCTTTTCCTCTCTGATTATTGCCTTCAGTCAGGCAATGTGCAATTTTAGTTGATTACTTTATATACAAGTATATTCTTAGCCACACTATAGTTCAAGTTCCACATCTTAACATGCTATGGCTGGGAAAATTTTCAGTCTGTGTATAATGCTTGATACAATGTCAGGTGTCTTGTGTAGATCTTCTCTACCTCTTTAATGGGCTACAGGCTTCCTGATCATTGTTGTATTGTTTATGTACATATCATCAATGTTATCATTTTTTCCAGTATAACGGTTACCCTGCTAAAATAAACAACCTTCATAATTTTCTGGCCTGCATAGCTTTGTGTTAGGTAGTATGCTACTGGTTTGCTTTTTTTTTTTTTCTTTTGATGTGAGATCTACACACATCAGTTGCTTCGCTTGACATCCCAAATGGTGTCCCATTCTGGGATAATCATCCAGCTGAGACAGTCTCATCACATTGGTGCACAGAAGGCTGTCACAGGTTGTCAGCACACATGCATAAGATTAAAGAAGTAAAAACTGTTTAAAATTATGCTTTGTTTGCAACAATATGATAATTTTTTTTAATAGATACTGTATATTTTAAGACAGAATAAAAACTGGAGAAGCAGTGCATAACTGTCGATCCCACAGTTGACAACCACCCACAAAGTATTTTTTCCCAACTAATTTTGCCAGTGTTGTTCCTCTCTGCTGTTGCTTTAAGCTTTCCATTTCACACACTGATTAGCTCAGTAATATTATCAGTTTCTTTTCTAATCTGCAAAGTGCTGATAAATTCAGCCAGGGCCAGGAGGGAGGTCACAATCAACCTACAAGAAAGTATCAGAATTCAAAAGATCTTGAGAAACTGGGAAAATAAGATTAAATCCAACAGAATGTAATTCAATAATGAGAAGCAAAAGGCATGGCACCCCATAAGAAGAAATCAAATGTGTAACTACAAAATTAGGAATAGTTTACGAGGCAGCAATGTGCCAAGAGAGACCTGGGAACAATAGTACATTCTGAGAAGAATGAAAGTCAACAGAGAGATGATAATTCAAAACTGGGGAATCTAATTCTGTGATTCATTAAGGACATGTGAGAAGTAAGATATGGGAAATAATGATTAAAGTTCACCTACCAGCATCCCAGGGAGCTACTGCATAATTTTAAGCACTATAGTAGAAGATATCCGTAACCCCAAAAGTCTGAAAAACAATAAGAGAGAAAAAAGAAAAAAAAAAAAGAAAAAAAAAGAAAAAAAAAAAGTTTATAATACATGACCTACAGGGAAAGGTTGAAAAAACTGGATTCCTTTTGTCTGCAGAAGGGAAGAAAAACAATGATACAGGATGACTATCTGCAAGATGTAAAACTGTGGTATATAAAAGATGATGATTAATTGCTTTTTACACCTACAAGGGATAAAGGAAAAATAAAGTTGTTTCACTTGCAAAAATCTATGAAGAAACACATTCAAATTACAAGAGAGCAAAGCACAAGAACAAGTTATCCAAGGAAGCTGTAAAATCCATCCCACTGGAAATTTTTAGGAAAATGTTTTCAGAAAAAGATCTGACAGAAATGGTTAAGATATACTCATCTTGTCTCATATGTAGGGAATAGTTTAAAACATCCTATCAAGATTTATGTTCCCATATTTTTTTTATATTTGAAGGTGGAAGCAATGGTATTTGAAAATAACCAGAAAAGCCATAGGGGTGGTAAGGATTAGAAAACTTTTGTAACTTCAAAACCAAATTTGAACTCCTTAGTCCACTGATGATGACTGTATTAAATTATACTTACAGTATGCATTTTTAAAATGTTTCAAGGATACTGGAAGGATATTGGTATCCTTGTTTTATATCATAACTATAAATTCATAGTGGAAACAAACAAACACTGATTTGCCTTTTGTTTTAAATAAGGCATTTCTAGGACTCTGAGAGTAGGTGAGTCTTTGTGGGTATGTTTCAACTCACTAATTTTAGCCTGCGGCAAGTTCAATGTTTATATCGAGTTTATCACCCCAGCTACCTTTTGTAGTCCATAAAAGGAAATATGCAAAATAATGCATGATTCATCTGATCAATTTAGAAAACTGCTTTAGGATGAGATTAACTGTGCTGCAAAAATAGCTGGTTTACTTCAGTGGCTGTAAGAAAAAATTCTAATTACTTACTTTAATTCTACCCACCAACTCGAGCTGGTACTCACTATCTCATCTACCACGCTCCTTGAGAGGCCAACAGAAGAGCTAATCATAAAACAGAGTTTCATAATTGATTTCTTAATATTACAGATTTATTCCTAATGGAAAACCTCTCCATCCTTCATTTGAAACCTTCAGTATGAGAAAAGGTGACCCAAAGAATGGACTAATGTTCATACTTTATTGAACCCATTACTTTCTCTCTTATTACGGATCTCTCTACTTCAGTTGCTGTATACAGAAAATCACAATAATAATAATTACTCTCCAGATGGATCAAATAGCTTAATTGATTATTATCTTGGAAAAAGTTATACATTTTCTGATAGGAATTGCTCTGCACACTAGGAGATTAAGACAATGCTACTGAATGCACAGGCAGATGAAATTGTACTTGTACCTGTAAAATGTAAAATTGTTCATTTTCATATGTTGTTTCATCTACAATTTTTCTTGCACCCATTTCAATTTCCAGACAGTGTCTATTTAATTGTCTTTTCTGATCACCTTTGCACAGTTTATTCTAGTTCATCCTAGATATAGCTGTAGATAAGTAGGTGCCCATACCTAAGTACTATTGCTTATATATTCCCAGTCTCTCATCCTGTTCACCCAGAACCAGATTATTCAACAGTGTCTTGTTATGTTCAAACTTGCTTTTCTTTTATACATTGTTAGTGTTACATGAAGAAGATTCAGAGCTTAATCTATATTAAACCCTAAAAATTGCCATTGCCAGCTGATTAAACAGATTGGCAACTCCTTACTACAGGCAATTTTCTCTGTATATACAGAACACTATTGAGTCCAGTGGTTTTACTTATGTCAGTATGAAGGAATTAACCTCTACACATAAATGCTGCTTGGAAAAAGTATAATGGTTCTCCCCTCTCTCTCTGTAACTGTAGGATTACAAGCTTTATGGAAATGAGATTTGGATTAGAATAGGAGAGACAAAACAAGCATTTATTTCTGGTCAAAAAATATTGATGACCTTCAGTCACTTTATAAGTTTCTATGGTGTATCTTTAGAGAGACCAAAATGAGAGATGGGGCCAGAAGACCCACATGTCAAAATCCCTGGCATCCTGAAATATATATATTCAGGCTATTGTGAGTTTACCAGAAAGACTAGAACAAGAGTCTGTGAATGTATGTTTCATACATAAATGTATTTTGGAAATCTTTGTGGAGAACAGTAGTGTCATAAATTCAGTCTGGTCTCCATAAACTTCCCCTTTTGAAGAGAAAAAGAGGCCTGAATCCTGCTTTTCTGGCAGGAGTTCTGTGAAGTTTATGCTCGTACACCCTCTATTACTCTGTGTAGTCAAGGAGGTGAAAATCAGTCCTTTAGGTTTCATTGTGTGGTTTGCAACGCTTGTCCATATAAAATAATATTTATAACAACATTATTAGTGACATTTTGATACTCAGTCTTGGTACCATTTAGCTATTAGAGTGTCATACTAAGGGGAATGCAATGGCATTCAAAGCTGGACAGCGGGAATGGGATGAGCTGTAACAAAGCAAAATGCAAGGTTATGCATATAGACTTATGTAAAAAAGCTGAATTCAACTGTGCCTTTATAAACTGGAAATAATAGTGAGGGTGAAAGTAATCAGTGGATCATCTGGAAACAGGTTAAGTATGGGCCACCAGTATGGCGCATGCTTAAATATGACAAAAGTGAACCTGACACATCTCAGGTGTGCTAATTCCAGGCTTTCTAGAGAACATAAATGTAGTGCATAATTCTGAGGGAAAAAAAGATCTTATTTAAACTAAAAATATTATATTAGCACAGTGGCTATTACATATAATCTGACCCTAATTATATTCAAATAGGAAATTAGAAGAAATATTATTACTCTTTTTGATGTTTCTCAATATTATTACAAAGGACTGGCAGAGTCACTAGCTATAACATGGGGAAGATTATGGTTTGTCACTGATGTGAATAAAGTGGAAATGATGATAGTATTTTTTTCTCTCATACTGAAGGAGTTTTTCATATTGGAGGTAACAGTACAAGTAGTGCCAGAAAGCATCTCTTGATTCCCCATTCTGTCACAGAAAACTTCAGTGATAATTTCTGACTATCTGTTAATGACCAGAGGATCTACACAAAATAATGGCTTCTACCAAACACTGTTTGGAAACAAAGCACCATCTTTTTCTTTCCTCTCTTTTCAAATCCAAATCTTACAGCCATATTTCCAAATGTCAATCCTCATGACTCCCCTTATAGAGCTGTTTAATTAGAAGCCACCTTCCTTTGTCTACAGGCTATATATATATATATTTGTATGAAATCCATTAAGAAAGTAATTAGTAAAGAATTTCATGAAGGGAATATGATTTTTGCATGAAGATATCACATGTGCTAATTAGCTTAAGGTCAAACAAATGTACTTTTTAAGTGCCATTTTTCTTTTCTTTTCTTTTCTTTTCTTTTCTTTTCTTTTCTTTTCTTTTCTTTTTTCTTTTCTTTTCTGTGACCATTGGAGTAGTAGGAAGGTAAAGACTATCAAAACTTTCTTATTTATTATGCTCATTTTCTCATGTCATTTAATTGTATCTGAGTTAATATTGATATTAGTAATTGTAAGTCAGGTGATGAAGAAACTCAAAATGGAAGCACTAGCATTTCATATTAGTAAGAATATTTCTTTTTGAGAGGGAAAGAAAATGGATATTTTATTCCCTCTTAACCTTATTTTTGAACAATTACTGACATCTAGTTGAATATGAAGAAATTGAAACATTTTGTCCTTGATATTACCCTCAGTATTTATGCTTCTAGGCTGAGAAAATAGTGTATAAATTGCAAGAGAAACAATTTCAATGGCTGAAGACATCACCTTGAAGAAGATTTATATATACCTGTGCTTGCCAGTCTGCTGATTGAAGTTCTTAAGGTAAAAAACATATCTGCATGTAAAATAATCTCTTTTAGCAACAGCGTTTACATTGTACAGCAAGATAAAATTAAATTATTTCATATATAATAGCTATTTTTCCAAAGTTTGTATACTTTAAAAAATCCTGTTCTTCTTTCTAGTACTCATGAAAATATAGCAATTTTAGGTGCATACGTTTATTCCAACTAATATAGTACTTTTCTAACAACATTTTTAATATGTCCAGGTACCAGAGGCTGTTGAAGTGTTTTTCATCTAATTCAATTTATTAATCATAGACCAAATTCTGCAGTATCTTCAAAACACTTCATTATATGCTTAGACACAAATTTCAACCACTAACACACGTCATGAAAAAACTAACTGACTAACTAAATATTTATTCTAGAGCTGCATCATTTACTTTTTCAAGTATCGTTTATTATGGTGTGTTCATTTCTGAACTTGTTTAGGCATCGGCCCTGCCCCTGAGGTGTACATTAACAATATTTAGTTTTTCAGATGCCCTTCTCCCTCTCCTAATAGCTGGGAAATTTCCAGGTTGGCAACTTATTTTACACATTATTGAGTTATACAATGGCACGGCTAAGATTCAGGAACATCAGAGCTTCCTTCTACATGTTTCTTATCACAACAGGTAGGAATGATATGCAAAAGGTGGAATTAAGTCCTGATAAATTTTGGGCTGTATCCCATTCAATTATTAAAGCTGATAGGGAAAAAAATCCATTAAGAAAACCCCATGAAATTAATATGTTTTATGGGATTATGCTGATACTGATGTTCGCTTTGTTTTACACTAAAAATTGGAATGTCTGACAATGTCAATATTTATACAAGAAATGAGAATATTTTAATTTTTTTTCCATTTCATTCTCTAGAGTAATTTTGGTTTATTTTGAAAAAAAAAAAAATTTCAACACTTAGAAAATTCAAATCTTTTAAACCTCAGAATTCCTTTTATAATGAAATTTTAATTTATCCAAATAGCTGTACAAGCGTAATGATATAATAATGTGAACTAAGACAAAGAAGATGATATATTAACTTATATAATAGCTAGGCACATATAGACTAACAAGTCTATAAATTAGATAAGCACCACATTTCAGTAAGAGCAATCCAGAGCTGCCTCAGAGCAGGTATGGAAGAGATGGGAGAGATGTAGCTAACTTATTTCTATAGATGTATTTAATTGATCCAGTTGTATTTAATTGAGTTGCCAGGTATTCCAGGAATGAACTCTGGTCATGGCATTCTTTAGCATTCATGGAATATTTTAGAAAAAAAATATGAACTTAGGTCCATATAGTACTTATTGTGCATTCACTTTACTATTATGCTATTTGTACATGCAGGAATGTCTTTGGACTATTTCTGTTTCTTCTGCAATCTCCAATTAAGTTGACAGCAACAAAAGGGCAAGTAGCACCGTTAACAGGAAAAAAAACCCTACATATCCTCTTTTTAGAATAAAACCAAAAGCATTTGCAAAACAAGAACCTCTGTTGTAAATGATTGGTTGGCTTCTGAACATGGTGCACTGAGAGCTCATACATAACAGTGGAGCTGCTCCAGGCCTCTTGTAATCAGATCTACAGTTCTTTTATGTTACTTTTCTTCATCCTCTCTTGTGTTTATGTGATGACTGACTCCCAGTGCAACATGCAACTCAGCTGCCCAAAAGCCACAAATACAAGTGCAGTGAATATAGCGTCTCAGCAAGCAGCAGTCATTCTCAGCAGAGAAAAATGCCTTCAATAATTAATAAGAGAAAAGGACGTGGAACCACTAAATCCAGACTGAAGTTGATTACAGAGCTGTCAGTCATCTGAAAAGCAATGTAATGAAACAGAGGAAAGCAGCAGCCAGGATATGTATGAAAGTCATTTCCTATCTCTTCTGCACATTTTTTTTTATGGGCTATAAAACTGACGATTGGATTATTGAAAGGAAAAACTGATGAAATATGTCTGTTTTGAATAGGTATGTATCTCACTAATACAGCCCACACACAATCTGTCCTATTTTTATCCAGACTTCAGTAAATAAGTTATTCAAATGTATTTAAATGAGATTTCTAGCCCACCAATATAATTTCATACTGCCTCATCTGTGTCATAAACATAAACTAACAGAGATTAAATTTATATTTAATTATTTTGTTATTCATATATCCCTCTATCCAAGATATGTCCCTAAAATGGTTGTCTTGTGAATTTGAAACCATATATTGTTTTTCATCTGTAGCAGAATTCAAAACAGTTTCTCAAGGCCATTATTAATAAACAGGTAAGCCTAGCAGCAGTTTTTGTTTTAGAGAAAAAAACAAATAACTTAGTTCTAACTTTTTTTCTGTGATTGTTTCATTTTTCCTTCTTAATGATCTGATAGAAACTTCAGATTCCTTACTAGTTCTTATTGAGTTACTGAAGTATAATGTGGTTTGCAAGTAGATTATTCTAGAAGTACAAAGTTATATATCTCTCTTGTCTTCTTGGAGCAAGTCTACAGTGTCTATAGCCAAGTAACATGCCAGAATAGGTCTATTTTGAATTGCCATCTAACAGTGTTCTAAAGAACTGAGAGTATTTCTGAGGATTTTGTCTGGTTCTGCTTTTATTTTACTTTTTTTTTTTTTTTTTAGAAAGGAAAACTTACTTGGTCTCAGTCTTCAAATACAGTGGGAAAAAAAATCTGTTTCGAGTCAAGTCCACAGTAATTTTATCACTGATTTTACAGAATTCAAGACTAGTAAAGGCAAATATTAATTATTATGCAGAACTAAACTCAGAATGATACCTCTGTATCAGGTTCTTGAGCTCTTTGGAAGTGCAGCTTCACTTACAGATAATCTGCTGTTCTACACAACTACTGAAATAGTCAGTGAGCTGCAAACAAGTCTTATAACCAACCTCACTGTATGACTCCTGACCACATTTATAGCTTATGGGTAATATATAAGTAAACAAAGTGCATAAATAGGTAGTGCAAGTTATGTTTGTAGTGTGCATTTGTTTCCCTGGGTGTAGAAGGCAGACATTATTATCTCACTGAATGAAATCAGTCACCACAAGTAAGCATGTTTCCACTTACTTTAATGGCTTTCATCCACTTATGCTGCCAGTAAATTTGTCCCTAAGTTTCAGGTCTGCATCAGCATAGGTGGCCATGGATGCAAAATTGTGCATATAAATTTCAAAGAGCTTTGCAAGAAATGTGAATCTTGAAAATTGAAAGACTTAAAATCTAATACTTTTAGATAAGTAACCTTTTTTGAATAGTGATGTATTGCTTAAGATTTGCCTTCTAATTTTTTCCCAAAAAGCCTGTTCTTTAATATTTTGCATGGTGCTCTGGAAAGCATGTGCACTCGACAGTAGAGGGAAAGAAATGTGAAAGTCAGCAACAATTTTATTTTTTATACTAAACACAGAACCAGAGACTCCCAGAGCTGAAAGCATGAGCTGCGGCAGCTTGAGCTAAAAAGTCAAAATTGTGTATCCAGGAGTTGTAAGAAATTGTATTGTTTGTGATCAGCATACCAAGAATCTGTAAAACATGCTCATCAATGGATTTCAACAAGCTTAGATGGGGATCCAGGTATAATGCAGTTATATGGAGTATATATGGAGTTCTAAACAAGACTTAATTTTGGTTAATTTTTTTTGTATTATTTTTCTGAAAATAAGAGTACTTTGGTTAATGTCAACATGTCATAGGGGTAATCTTTCCAGGCTGCATTCTATTTCCTGATAATTAGCAATATCTGTAAGTATGTATGTGTTTGTGCTGCATGGCAGCAACATATCTGTTATGTGCAGCTTGATGATTTAACTGTTACTGAGGTCAGCAGCATCTGAATATTAGCCTGCATCACCTGGCAGATGTTTTGTGACACATATGGAATTAATTAGCTGTATTCTTCCACTTCTCCAGGCATAAATATCCACACCAAATAAAACATGAGACAAGAATATATTTTTTTTGTCAGCTTCTACAAGGGCAGTAATATTCAAAGATCTGAACTGAAGTACAGTGATAAGAACAGAAGGAAGGGTGACCCTTCGCATCCTACACTGACTCTTTTATTGGTGTAGAGAAATTCTTCCTTACTGATCCCAAAATAAAATTCCAAGACATTGATTTCCTCTTTGACTTAGTATTTCCTTTTTAAGAAAGCAGAGCTCTAAGAAAACCATATTTTCGCTTTGTTTTTAAACTGCCTGTCTCCAGCTCCAAAGCCTTCTAAAGAATTTTATATTGATTTTTAGCAGCCTCTCAGAGAATGTCCCAGGCTATGCTTTTGATGTATTTCTAGAGTTTCTTCATTTCCAGAGAGTATTTTGACTATGTTTTGCGTCATCAGTAACACTGAAGCCAGGTCCAACACTATTATTTGTAATACAAGAAAACCAGCACTTTAATGTTTACACAATGAAACTACTTTAATTTTGATTTTCCCACTGAAGGTTGCATCGTCAATATATCCAATAATAGAAGAAAATATACTGCAGGCAATTTCTAGCACAGCAAAAATCTTCCTTTAACAAAGCTGTAGCCTACTGAGTGCTAATAAAGTGGCCTGCCCTAGGTGATCCTGCTTTGGCAGGGGGTTGGACTAGATGATCTCTAGAGGTCTCTTCCAACCCCTAAGATTCTATGATTCTATGAAGAAGTAGGTTAAAATATCGGTTAAAATCTGACTGGTCAAACTGGTACCAGAAAAGTGGCAGGGACATACATGTTTTCAAATAACTTAGACCCTTAATTGCCAAGTCTTGATTGTCACATATTATGTATGCTCAAGACTTCCCTTGAAAATAATCCAACTATATTTCTCCAAGACTGCCTTGGCACCATTCAGGGATTTGTTTTTAATTTTTCAGCACCCAAACACGCACAAAAACCAGCTCTTAAACTGTAACTGGAGCTGCCTGTTGCATTGATTACCCATGTGGACACAAAAAGAGTGTCTCTTGCCAGGCCCGAGACTCTTTATGCTTCTGTGTCCTGAAATCCTACTACAATGAATAACAAAGATACTGTGTCATGATGCCCAGAAGATGAGGAGTTCATACAAATAAGCAAGCTGTGACATGGAGCACATTACATACAATGCTCAAGGGAGAGGTATTGCTTTCTTCAGCTGGCTGATGGGAGGAGAGAAGAGAAGAGAAGAGAGGAGAGGAGAGGAGAGGAGAGGAGAGGAGAGGAGAGGAGAGGAGAGGAGAGGAGAG